>JAVSCE010016413.1:0-55874 GCA_032199065.1 Smutsia gigantea | reverse complement strand
AAATTAACAAATCTCTAGCAAGACTGATAAAAAATTTAGAAGATATAAATCACCAATATCAGGGAGATATATCATTATAAATTCTATTATCACCATAGATAATATGGAAATACTATGAACAATTTTCTTCACATAAATCTATTTAAGAGAAACTGACCAATTCCTGAGAAACCATAAGCTACCAAAACTCAAGATGAAATAGATAATATGAACAGACCTACAGCCATTTTAAAAATTAAATTCTTAATTAAAAATCTTTTGAAAAAGAAATTTCCAGGGCCAAATGGCTTCATTAAAAAATTCTACCAACTTTAAAGAAGAGTTAACACCAATTTTTACTCAATCCCTTCCAGAAAATAAAAAAGACTTCCCAAGTCATTTTATGAGATTAATATTTTTTTTGGTATCATTAATATACAATCACATGAGCAACATTATGAGACTAATATTATCCTGAATCACAATCAGATGAAGTCAGTGCAAAAAAAAAAGGCAAACTAAGGGATATCTCTGAAAATTCCTCAAAAAAAATTGAATTCAATAATATATTTTAAAAATTATACACCATGACCAAGTGAGATTTTTTTTTCAGGTATGCAAGGTTGGTTCAACATTCAACAATGAATCGGTGTAATTCACCATATCAACAGGCTAAAGATGAAAATTCATATTATCATACCAACTGACGCAGGAGAAGCTTTTGGCAAAATCCAGCTTTACGAATAGAAGGAAACAGCCTCAACTTCATAAACAATATCTACAAAAATCTACTATTTCTATATAGACAGAATATATATATATATATATATATATATATTTTTTTTTATAGGATGCAAGATCAACACATAAAAATCAATCACATTTCAGACTTCTGGGAAGATGGCGATGTGAGCAGGGCGGCAGAAATCTCCTCCCAAAACCATATGTATTTATGAAAATACACCAAGTACAGCTATTCCTAAAAAAGAGACCAGAAGATACAGGACAGCACATAGCCTGCAGCTATACCTGAGAGGACTCGGCACCCCGTGAAGCAGGTAAGATACGGAGCCACGACAAGGCAGGACACGAGCACTCCCCCACCCCAGCGCACCGGCAGGAGGAGAGGATTCACAGCCGGGAGGGAGTGGAAGTACACCCTGCGAAATAACGAGTCCCAGTGATCTGTGCTGGGAGCGCTGACACACATCAAGTGGCATAGCGGAGATTGGAAAGACAGAGGGGGCAGGATCTGAGCGGGGAAGCACACGGGTCCTTGACCAGGCTCCCGGGAAGAAAAAAAAAAAGTGCGTGCTTTCTTCACCGGTCTTAAAGAGACAGGAGCCCAGCGGAGGAGCCAGATCACCCCAACACACTCAACCCAGCAGGCTGAGAGTCCTAGGGAGTTTTGGACCCCTTAGCTGGCGACAGGGAAAGAGTGGACGCACTTAGATTTCCCACAGAGATAGAAAGCCTCCCATTCGTTCCCACCCTGGCCAGAGCTATAAAGGGCGCTGGGGAGGGTGCGGCCATGGCTGCGCAGTAGTGGAGCAACACCGCCACCTACAGCATCCACACAGAATCTACTCCCAGTGGGCGTTTTTCTTTTTTTGTCGTTATTGTTTTCTTTTGTTTTGTTTTGTTTTTTGTTTTTTCTTCTCTTTCTTTTTTCCTTTTCTTTTCTTTTTTTTTTCTTTTTACAGTTTTAAAGAGCCCAGCTGACATACGTGACAACTAAAAGTGACCACTTCTATAGCCATGAAAAGACAGAGGAATATGGCCAGGACTAAGATCAACCAGACAACACCAGGGAGGGAGCCTGAAGGGATGGAAATGCACAATCTTCCTGAAAAAGAATTCAGAATAAAACTCATAACCATACTGATGGGTCTACAGAGAAATATACAAGAGCTGAGGGAGGAAGTGAGGGAAGTGAGGAAAGACAATGCAGAAACCAGACAAGCGATCGACGGGCTTAACAGCAGACTGGATGAGATGCAAGAGACTGTAAATGGAATAGAAATCAGAGAACAGGAATACAGAGCAGCTGAGGCAGAGAGAGATAAAAGGAACTCTAGGAATGAAAGAATATTAAGAGAACTGTGTGACCAATCCAAACGGAACAATATTCGCAATATACGAGTACCAGGGAAGAAGAGAGAGAAAAAGGGATAGAAAGTGTCTTTGAAAAAATAATTGCTGAAAAGTTCCCCATGTTGGGGAAGGAAATAGTCTCGCAGTCCACAGAAGCCCACAGATCTCCCAACAGAAGGGACCCAAGGAAGACAACACGAAGACACATAATAATTACAATGGCAAAGATCAAAGATAAGGACAAAGTATTAAAGGCAGGTAGAGAGAAAAAAAAGATCACATACAGAGTAAAACCCATCAGACTATCATCAGACTTTTCAACAGAAGCCTTACAGGCCAGAGGAGAATGGCATGATATATTTAATGTAATGAAACAGAAGGGCCTCGAACCAAGAATATTGTATCCAGCACTATTATCATTCAAATATGATGGAGGGATTAAACAAATTCCAGACAAGAAAAGTTGAGAGAGTTTGCCTCTCATAAACCACCTCTACACGATATCTTAAACTGACTGCTCTAGAGGGAAGCACCCCTAAAGCTAAAAAGATGTCACCACGGAAAATAAAATCATAGCAAAGAAAGGACACCATCCAAATACTAACTAAAGGCAAAGAATAAAACACCTAGTATATAAAGAATAGAGGAGGAAGAATAAGAAGGGAGAGAAATAACGAAACATCAGATGGTGTTTACAATAACTTAACAAGAAAGTTAAGTTAGATTGTTAGATAGAAAAGAAGCAACCCTTGAACCTTTGGTAACCACAAATCTAAAGTCAGCAATGGCATTAAGTACATATCTATCGATAATCACCCTAAATGTAAATGGACTGAATGCACCAACCAAAAGACACAGAGTAACAGAATGGATAAAAAAACAAGACCCATCTATATGCTGTTTACAAGAGACACACCTCAAACCCAAAAATATACACAGACTAAAAGTGAAGAGATGGAAAAAGATATTTCATGCAAAAAACAAGGAGAAAGAAGCAGGTGTTGCAGAACTTCTATCAGACAAAATAGACTTCAAAACAAAGAAAGTAGCAAGAGATAAAGAAGGACATTACATAATGATAAATGGGTCAGTCCAACAAGAAGATATAACCATTAGAAATATATATGCACCCAACACAGGAGTGCCAGCATATGTGAAACAAATACTAACAGAATTAAAGGAGGAAAGAGAAAGCAATGCAATCATTTTAGGAAACTTCAACACATCACTCACTCCAAAGGACAGATCAACCAGACAGAGAACAAGTAAAGGCACAGAGGCACTGAACACCACACTAGAACATATGGACCTAACAGATCTCTACAGAACTCTACACCCAAAAGCAACAGGATACACATTCTTCTCAACTGCACATGGAACATTTTCCAGAATAGACCACATACTAGGCCACAAAAAGAACCTCAGTAAAGTCGAAAATATTGAAATTCTACCAACCAACATCTCAGATGATAAAGGTATAAAACTAGAAAAAAATTTTAGAAAGAAATCAAAAAGGCTCACAAACACATGGAGACCTAACAACATTCTCCAAATTAATCAGTGGGTTAATGACCAAATCAAAACAGAAATGAAAGAATATATGGAGACTAATGACAACAACAACACAAAGCCACAACTTCTGTGGGACGCAGCAAAGGCAGTTCTAAGAGGAAAGTATATTGCAGTCCACGCCTATTTAAAGAAGGAAAAACATTCCCAAATGAACAATCTAAAGACACAAGTACTGAAATTGGAAAAAGAAGAACAAATGAGGCTCAAATTCACCAGAAGGAGGGACATAATAAAGATAAGAGAAGAAATAAGTAAAACTGAGCAGAATAAAACAATAGGAAAAAATCAATGAAACCAAGAGCTGCTTCTTTGAAAAAATAAACAAAATAGATAAACCTCTAATGAGACTCATTAAGAGAAAAAGAGAATCTACACACAAAACAGAATTAGAAATGAGAAAGGCAAAATAACAACGGAACCCACAGAAATACAAAGTATTATAAGAGAATATTATGAGAATCAATATGCCAACAAGCTGGAAAACCTAGAAGAAATGGATAACTTCTTAGAAAAATACGACCGTCCAGACTGACCAAGCAAGAAACAGAAAAACTAAACAGACCAATCACCAGCAACGAAACTGAATCGGTAATCAAAAAACTACCCAAGAACAAAACCCCTGGAGCAGATGGATTCACCTCTGAATTCTACCAGACATATGGAGAATAATACCCATTCTCCTTAAAATTTTTCAAAAAATAGTAGAGGAGGAAATACTTACAAACTCATTCTATGTAGCCAGCATCACTCTAATACCAAAACCGGGCAAAGACCTCACCAATAAAGAAAATTACAGACCAATATCCCTGATGAACGTACATGCAAAAATACTCAACAAAATATTAGCAAACCGAATTCAAAAATACATCAGGAGGATCATACACCATGATCAAGTGGGATTCATCCCAGGGATGCAAGGATGGTACAACATTCAAAAATCCATCAGCATCATCCACCACATCAACAAAAAGAAGAACAAAAAGCACATGATCATCTCCATAGATGCTGAAAAAGCATTTGACAAAATTCAGCATCCATTCATGATTAAAACTCTCAACAAAATGGGTATAGACAGCAAGTACCTCAAGATCATAAAGGCCATATATGACAAAACCACAGATAACATCATACGTAACAGCGAGAAGCTGAAAGCTTTTCATCTAAGATCGGGAACAAGACAGGGATGCCCACTCTCTCCACTGTTATTCAACATAGTACTGGAGGTCCTAGCCATGGCAATCAGACAAAACAAAGACATACAAGGTATCCTGATTGGTAAAGAAGAAGTCAAATTGTCACTATTTGCAGATGACATGATATTGTACATAAAAAACCCTAAAGACTCCACTCCAAAACTACTAGAACTAATATCTGAATTCAGCAAAGTTGCAGGCTACAAATTTAACACACAGAAATCTGTTGCTTTCCCATACACTAATGATGAACTAACAGAAAATCAGAAAAACAATTCCATTCACAATTGCAACAAAAAAATAAAATACCTAGGAATAAACCTAACGAAGGAAGTGAAAGACCTATACTCTGAAAACTAAAAGACACTCCTAATGGAAACTAAAGAGGACACTAACAAATGGAAATGCATCCCATGCTCTTGGCTAGGAAGAATAAATATTGGCAAAATGGTTATACTACATAAAGCAATCTACAGATTCAACGCAATCCCTACCAACAGCTTTCCTCAATGAACTGGAACAAATAATTCTAAAATTCATATGGAACCACAAAAGACCCCGAATAGCCAAAGCAATCCTGAGAAGGAGGAATAAAACAGGGGAAATTATGGTCCCTGACTTCAAGCTCTACTACAAAGCCACAGTAATCAAGACAATTTGGTATTGGCATAAAAACAGACCCACAGTCCAGTGGAACAGAATAGAAAATCCAAACATTAACCCAAACATATACAGTCAATTAATATTTGATGAAGGAGACTTGGATATACAATGGGGAGATGACAGCCTCTTCAGCAGCTGGTGTAGGAAAAACTGGACAGCTACATGTAAGAGAATGAAACTGGACTACTGTCTAGCCCCATACACAAAGGTAAACTCAAAGACCTGAATGTAAGTCATGAAACCATAAAACTCTTAGAAAAAAACATAGGCAAAAATCTCTTGGACATAAACATGAGTGACTTCTTCATGAACATATCTCCCCAGGCAAGGGAAACAAAAGCAAAAATGAACAAGTGGGGCTATATCAAGCTGAAAGCTTCTGTACAGCAAAGAACACCATCAGTAGAACAAAAAGAGATCCTACAGTATGGGAGAATATATTCATAAATGACGTATCCGATAAGGGGTTGACATCCAAATTATATAAAGAACTCACACATCTCAACAAACAAAAAGCAAATAATCCGATTAAGAAATGGGCAGAGGACATGAATAGACACTTCTCTAAAAAAGAAATTCAGATGGCCAACAGGCACATGAAAAGATGCTCCACATCGCTAATCATCAGAGAAATGCAGATTAAAACCACAATGAGATATCACCTCATCCCAGTGAGGATGGCCAACATCCAAAACACAAACAACAACAAATGTTGGCGAGGATGTGGAGAAAGGGGAACCCTCCTACACTGCTGATGGGAATGCAAATTAGCTCAACCATTGTGGAAAACAGTATGGAGGTTCCTCAAAAACTCAAAATAGAAATACCATTTGACCCAGGAATCCCACTCCTAGGAATTTACCCTAAGAATGCATCAGACCAGTTTGAAAAAGACATATGCACCCCTATGTTTATCGCAGCACTATTTACAATAGCCAAGAAATGGAAGCAACCTAAGTGTCCATCAGTAGATGAATGGATAAAGAAGATGTGGTACATATACACAATGGAATATTATTCAGCCATAAGAAGAAAACAAATCCTACCATTTGCAACAACATGGATGGAGCTAGAGGTATTATGCTCAGTGAAATAAGCCAAGCCGAAAAAGACAAGTATCAAATGATTTCACTCATATGTGGATTATAAGAACAAAGAAAAAAACTGAAGGAACAAAACAGCAGCAGACTCACAGAACCCAAGAATGGACTAACAGTTACCAAAGGGAAAGGGACTGGGGAGGATGGGTGGGAAAGGAGGGATAAGGGGGAAAAAGGGGCAATACGATTAGCAGACATAATGTTGGGGGGGGCACAGGGAGGGCTGTACAACTCAGAGAAGATAAGTAGTGATTCTATAGCATCTCACAACGCTGA
The DNA here is from genome assembly GCA_032199065.1 of Smutsia gigantea. NCBI lineage: Eukaryota > Metazoa > Chordata > Mammalia > Pholidota > Manidae > Smutsia > Smutsia gigantea. Next base: position 48,997 of record JAVSCE010016413.1, on the reverse strand, counting down.
TGGACAGTGACTGTAATGGGGTTGGTGGGGGGACCTGATGAAGGGGGTAGTTTAATAACCATAATATTGCACATGTAATTGTAGATTAATGATACCAAAATAAATTATTAAAGAAAATCAATCACATTTCTACATGCTAACAAAAAACATGTGGAAACCAAAATTAAAAATACAGTACCACTGAGTAATCATAAAGATGGTGGAATAGTAGGTTTCAGTCTTCAAACCCCCAAAGAAAAAAGAATTTTAACAGTGACCCACAGACAAAAATTCCTTTATAGGAGCCCAGTAGTCCAGCTGAAAGATTCCAGCACTGTACTGGAGCATATATATATATATATATATATATATATATATATATATATATATATATAATTCTTACTTTTAAAGAGGCTAAGAGGAATAGCTTCATTTTATCTATATCATTCCTCCAAAGCAGCACAGCTCAGTGCCAAGAGAGAGCCCCTCAGCCTGCAATTTATCCCACAGGGAAAGTGAAAGTAAAGTGTGTGTTCTATTTCCCCAGCCTTCTAGGGTGCTGTACGGGAGGACCACTTCTGTCTTGCCCCACCCAGAACACTAAGGGATCAGCCACGATGAATAGTCTGGGGACAGCTGGGAGCAGGGAAAAGGGAAAGGGGCTCTCAGCAACCAACACAAGGATCTCAGTCACAAATCCTACTAACTAGTTCACAGTTGCCACCAAGAGCTTATCCATGAACCCTATGGGATGCCTCAACTACAGGCATCCCCCAGGTAGCCAGTGTGTATCCCAACACTTTATAAGCCCCACCACAGTCAACACCCTTCACTCCCCTGCAGATGGTGCACGTGAGCCTCCACAAATGGTGTGTGTGAGCCCCTACAGACAGCACACAGATATAAGCAGCTGGCTCAACTCTGCTGCTATGGCAGGAGGTGCACAGCACTTCAGGGTACCACCCTAAGGACAATAAATGAAAGGCTCTTAGTCCCCAGCCTGGCTTTGCAGTATTGAGAGAAGGCATATAACCTGAAGCGTTTCCCCTCAAGAAGGAATGAGGAGTGTAGCAGATGCATCCATAGAAAAGGTAGATCACCAGAATCTCTAACCAGGATGACTAGTGAGGGTCTTTTCCTGAAGCAAGTCAGAAAAGCCTGGGAGAGGTGACTACTTCTTCAAATATGAAGATAGCAACTCAAGGTTTGAGACAAATAAAAATGGAAACACAACATACCAAAACATGGGTTGCAGCAAACACAGTTCTAGGAAGGAAGTTTAAAGCAATAAACATCTACATTAAGAAAAAAACCTCAAATAAATCACCTAAATTTACACCTCAAAGAACTACAAAAAGAACTAAGCCTAAAGATAACAGAAATAATAAAGATTGCAGCAAAACAATGAACTTGGACCTTTATCATACATAACACAAAATCAACTCAAAGTGGATTAAAGACTGAAATGTACGACTTGAAACCATAAATCCCTACAAGCAAACATAGGTAAAAAGCTCCTTAACATTAGTCTTGGCAATTATTTGTTAGATATGACATCAAAAGCGCAGGCAAAGGAGTTCCGGGAAGATGGCGGCATGAGCAGGGAGGCGGAAATCTCCTCCTTAAACAATATATATCTATGAAAATACAGCAAATACAACTATTCCTAAAAGAGAGACAAGAATACACAGGAAAGCGCACAGCGTGCATCTGCACCTGAGAGGACTCGGCACCCCGCGAGGCGGTAAGATATGGAGCTGCAACCACTCCCCCACCCCCAGCGCACCGGCGGGAGGAGAGGATTCAGAGCCAGGAGGGAGTGGAAATACAGGCCTGCGAAATAACCAGCTCTGGTGATCTGCGCCAGGAGTGCTGACACACATCGCACGGTGTAGCGGAGATTGGAGAGGCAGCGTGGGTTTTGATCTGGGAACGCACCCAGGACAAAAGAAAAGTGCACGCTTTTCTCAGCGGTCTTACGATCGTCCCAGGAACTCAGCCCAGAAGGCTGTGAGTCCTGAAGAATTTCGGACCCCTTGGCTGGCAACTGGGAAAAAGAAGCCGCACTAAAAATTCACAAAGAGAACAATACCCTCCCATTCGTACCCGCCCCAACCAGAGCTGCAAAAGGCCCAGTGGAGCTGCGGGGCCATGGCCACGGAATAGTGGAGCAACAGCACCACCTACAGCATGCTTGCAGAAACTACTCCCAGTGGGCTTTTTTTTTTCTTTCCCCCTTTTTTCTTTTCTTTCCTTTCTTTTCCTTCTTTCTTTTTCCTTTTTTCTTTCTCTTCCTTCTTTTTTCCCTTTTCTTTCTCTTACTTTTCTTTTTTAAGTCTTAAAGAGCTCAGCAGACATACGTGGCACCTGCCAGGGACTGCTTCTATCACCATGAAAACACAGAGGAATATGGTACAGAACAAGCTCATGCAGACCCAGACCACACCAGAGAGGCAGACTGAAGGGATGGAAATGCACAATCTTCCTGAAAAAGAATTCAGAATAAAAGTCATAACCATGCTGATGGATCTACAGATAACTATACAAGAGCTGAGGGAGGAAGTGAGGGAAGTGAGGAAAGACAATGCAGAAATGAGACAAGCCATTGACGGGCTTAGCAGCAGACTGAACGAGATGCAAGAGACTGTTAATGGAATAGAAATCAGAGAACACGAATACAGAGCAGCTGAGACAAGGAGAGATAAAAGGATCTCTAGGAATGAAAGAATATTAAGAGAACTGTGTGACCAATCCAAACGGAACAATATTCGCATTACAGGAGTACCAGACGAAGAAGAGAGAGAAAAAAGAATAGAAAGTGTATTTGAAGAAATAATTGCTGAAAACTTTCCCATGCTGGGGAAGGAAATAGTCTCACAGTCCACAGAAGCTTACAGATCTCCCAACACAAGGGACCCAAATAAGACAACACCAAGACACATAATAATTAAAATGGCAAAGATCAAAGACAAGGACAAAGTATTAAAGGCAACTAGAAAGAGAAAAAAGATCACTTGCAAAGGAAAACCCATCAGACAATCATCAGACTTCTCAACAGAAACCCTACAGGCCAGAAGAGAATGGCATGATATATTTAATGCAATGAAACAGAAGGGCCTCGAACCAAGAATATTTTATCCAGCACGATTATCATTTAAATATGATGGAGGGATTAAACAATTTCCAGACAAGTGAAAGCTGAAAGAATTTGCCTCCCATAAACAATCTCTACAGGACACCTTAAAGGAACTGATCGAGAGGGAAGCACTCCTAAGGCTAAAAAGATGTCACAAGAGAAAATAAAATCATGGCAAAAGAAAGCAGACCTTCCAAATACTAACTAAACACAAAGAATAAAACACCTAGTATATAGAGAATGGAGGAGGAAGAATAAGAAGGGAGAGAAATAAAGAAACATCAGAATGTGTTTACAACAACTTAACAAGAAAGTTAAGTTAGACTGGTAGAGAGTGAAGAAGCGACCCTTGAACCTTTGGTAACTACGAATCTAAAGCCAGCAATGGCAATAAATACATATCCATCGATAATCACCCTAAATGTAAATGGACTGAATGCACCAATCAAAAGACACAGAGTAACAGAATGGATAAAAAAGCAAGACCCATCTATAAGCTGCCTAGAAGAAACTCACCTCAAACCCAAAGATATACACAGACTAAAAGTGAAGGGATGGAAAAAGATATTTCATGCAAACAACAAGGAGAAAAAAGCAGGTGTTGCAGTACTTGTATCAGACAAAATAGACTTCAAAACGAAGAAATTAGCAAGAGATAAATAAGGATACTACATAATGATAAAGGGATCAATCCAACAAGAGGATATAACCATTTTAAACATATATGCACCCAACACAGGGGCGCCGGCATTTGTGAAACAAATACTAACAGAATTAAAGGAGGAAATAGACAGCAATGCATTCATTTTAGGTGACTTCAACACACCACTCACTCCAAAGGACAGATCAACCAGGCAGAAAATAAGTAAAGACACAGAGGCACTGAACAACACACTAGAACAGATGTACCTAACAGACATCTACAGAACTCTACACCCAAAAGCAAGAGGATACACAATCTTCTCAAGTGCACATGTAACATTTTCCAGAATAGACCACATACTAGGCCACAAAAAGAACCTCAGTAAATTCAAAAATATTGAAATTCTACCAACCAACTTCTCAGATCACAAAGGTATAAAACTAGAAATGAATTTTAGAAAGAAATCAAAAAGGCTCACAAACACATGGAGACTGAACAACATTCTCCTAATTAATCAATGGGTTAACGACCAAATCAAAACAGAAATCAAAGAATATATGGAGACTAATGACAACAACAACACAAAGGCAAAACTTCTGTGGGACACAGCAACGGCAGTTCCAAGAGGAAAGTATATTGCAATCCAGGCCTATTTAAAGAAGGAAGAACATTCCCAAATGAATAGTCTAAAGACACAATTACTGAAATTGGAAAAAGAAGAACAAATGAGGCCCAATTGAGAACAATAAAACAATAGAAAAAATCAATGAAACCAAGAGCTGGTTCTTTGAAAAAATAAACAAAATAGATAAGCTCCTAGCCAAACTCATTCAGAGAAAAAGAGAATCTACACACATAAACAGAATTAGAAATGAGAAAGGAAAAATAACAATGGACCCCCCAGAAATACAAAGAATTATAAGAGAATATCATGAGAATCTATATGCTAACAAGCTGGAAAACATAGAAGAAATGGACAACTTCTTAGAAAAATACAACCTTCCAAGACTGACCAAGCAACAAACAGAAAAACTAAACAGACCAATCACCAGCAATGAAATTGAGGTGGTAATCAAAAAACTACCCAAGAACAAAACCCCTGGAGCAGATGGATTCACCTCTGATTTCTACCAGACATATAGAGAAGAAATAACACCCATTCTCCTTAAAGGTTTCCTAAAAATAGAAGACGAGGGAATAATTCCAGACTAATTCTATGAAGCCAGCATCACTCTAATACCAAAACCGGGCAAAGACCTCACCAAAAAAAAAATTACAGACCAATATCGCTGATGAACGTAGATGCAAAAATACTCAACAAAATATTAGCAAACTGAATTCAAAAATACATCAAGAGGATCATACACCATGATCAAGTGGGATTCATCCCAGGGATGCAAGGATGGTACAACATTCGAAAATCCATCAACATCATCCACCACATCAACAAAAAGAAGAACAAAAACCACATGATCATCTCCATAGATGCTGAAAAAGCATTTGACAAAATTCAGCATCCATTCATGATTAAAACTCTCAACAAAATAGGTACAGAGGGCATGTACCTCAACATCATCAAGGCTTTATATGACAAACCCACAGCTAACATTATACTTAACAGCAAGAAGCTGAAAGCTTTTCATCTAAGATCAGGAATAAGACAGGGATGCCCACTCTCTCCACTATTATTCAACATAGTACTGGAGGTCCTAGCCATGGCAATCAGACGAAACAAAGAAATACAAGGCATCCAGATTGGTAAAGAAGAAGTCAAATTGTCACTATTTGCAGATGACATGATATTGTACATAAAAAACCCTAAAGACTCCACTCCAAAACTACTAGAACTAATATCTGAATTCAGCAAAGTGGCAGGATACAAACTTAACACACAGAAATCTGTTGCTTTCCTATACACCAATGATGAACTAACAGAAAGAGAAATCAGAAAAACAATTTCATTCACAATTGCAACAAAAAAATAAAATACCTAGGAATAAACCTAACGAAGGAAGTGAAAGACCTATACTCTGAAAACTACAAGACACTCCTAAGAGAAATCAAAGAGGACACTAACAAATGGAAATCCATCCCATGCTCTTGGCTAGGTAGAATATATATTGTCAAAATGGCTATACTTCCTAAAGTAATCTATAGATTCAATGCAATCCCTATCAAAATACCAATAGCTTTCTTCAATGAACTGGAACAAATAACTATAAAATTCATATGGAACCACAAAAGACCCCGAATAGCCAAAGCAATCCTGAGAAGGAGGAACAAAACAGGGGGAATTACACTCCCTGACTTCAAGCTCTACTACCAAGCCACAGTAATCAAGACCATTTGGTATTGGCACAAAAACATACCCACAGACCAGTGGAACAGAATAGAAAATCCAAATATTAACCCAAACATATACAGTCAATTAATATTTGATAAAGAAGCCTTGGATATACAATGGGGAGATGACAGCCTCTTCAGCAGCTGGTGTTGGAAAAACTGGACAGCTACATGTAAGAGAATGAAACTGAACTACTGTCTAACCCCATACACAAAAGTCAACTCAAAATGGATCAAAGACCTGAATGTAAGTCATGAAACCATAAAACTCTTAGAAAAAAATATAGGCAAAAATTTCTTGTACATAAACATGAGCGACTTCTTTATGAACATATCTCCCCGAGCAAGGGAAGCAAAAGCAAAAAGGAACAAATGGGACTATATCAAGCTGAAAAGCTTCTGTACAGCTAAGGATACCATCAGTAGAACAAAAAGACATCCTACAGTATGGGAGAATATATTCATAAATGACGTATCCGATAAGGGGTTGACATCCAAAATATATAAAGAACTCACGCACCTCAACAAACATAAAGTAAATAGCCCAATTAAGAAATGGGCAGAGGACATGAATAGACACTTCTCCAAAGAAGAAACTCAGATGGCCAACAGGCACATGAAAAGATGCTCCACATCACTAATCATCAGAGAAATGCAGATTAAAACCACAATAAGATATCACCTCACACCAGTGAGGATGGCCAACATCCAAAACACAAACAACAACAAATGTTGGCGAGGATGTGGAGAAAAGGGAACCTTCCTACACTGCTGGTGGGAATGCAAATTAGTTCAACCATTGTGGAAAGCATTATGGAGGTTCCTCAAAAACTCAAAATAGAAATACCATTTGACCCAGGAATTCCACTCCTAGGAATTTACCCTAAGAATGCAGCAGCGCAGTTTGAAAAAGATATATGCACCCCTATGTTTATCGCAGCACTATTTACAATAGCCAAGGAATGGAAGCAACCTAAGTATCCATCAGTAGATGAATGGATAAAGAAGATGTGGTACATATACACAATGGAATATTATTCAGCTATAAGAAAACAAAGCCTACCATTTGCAACAACATGGATGGAGCTAGAGAGTGTTATGCTCAGTGAAATAAACCAAGCTGGAAAAGACAACTACCAAATGATTTCACTCATATGTGGAGTATAAGAACAAAGAAAAAAACTGAAGGAACAAAACAGCAGCAGACTCACTGAACCCAAGAATGGACTAATAGTTACCAAAGGGAAAGGGACTGGGGAGGATGGGTGGGAAGGGAAGGACAAGGGGGGAAGGGGGCATTACGAATAGCAGATGTAATGATGGGGGGGCATGGGGAGGGCGGTGCAACTCAGAGAAGACAAGTAGTGACTCTATAGCATCTCACTACACTGATGGATGGTGACTGTAATGGGGTTGGTTGGGGGGGGACCTGATGAAGGGGGTACTTTAATCACCATAATATTGCACATGTAATTGTAGATTAATGATACCAAAATTAATAATAAAAAAAGCGCAGGCAACAAATGCAAAAATTAACAATATGTGTTCCATCAAACTCAAAAGCTTCTGCACAGCAAAGGAAACAGCAACACAATGAAAAAGCAACCTGTGGAGAGGGAGAAAATATTTGCAAGCCATATATCTGATAAAGGGTTGATGTCCAAAATACATAAGGAACTCATACAGCTCAATAGCAACAAAATAATCAACTCAATTAAAAAAATGTGCAAAGGCAAGGATTGTGGGAAGATGGCGGCATCAGCACAGCAGCAGAAATCTCCCCCCAAAACCATACATATTTGTGAAAATACAACAAATACAACTATTCCTAAAAGAGACCAGAAGATACTGTACAACAGCCAGGCTACAGCTACATCTGCGAGATCTCAGTGCCGCACAAAGCGGGTAAGATACAAAGCCACGACCCGGCGGCACCTAAGCACTCCCCCACCCCAGCGCACCAGCGGGAGGAAAGAACCAGAGTGGAGAGGAAGTGGAAGTACAGGACTGCTAAATAACCAGCCCTGGTGATCTGCACCAGGAGCACAGACACACATCACATGGTGTACTGGAAATTAGAGAAACAAAAGAGCAGTATCCGAGACAGAGACTGCGAGCAGGTCCCCACAGCCAGCTCCCCTGGGAAAAAGAAAAGTGGGCACTTTCTTAAAAGGCTTAAAGAGACAAGAGCCCAACAGCAGAACAAAATTGTCCCAGCGCACTCAACCCAGCAGGCTGGGAATCTTGAGGAACTTCGGGCCCCCTAACCGGCTGCTGGGTAAAGCAGCCCCAACGCCCCTCATGGGGATGCAATCCCCCTGGCCGGGGCTGCAGCGGATCCACCACACCTGCAGATCCGTGGGAGAGTGGCCCCACCCACAACAACCACACAGAATCTCCTCCTGGCGGGTGCTCAGCTAACCGGGAAGGGCTGCCCAGAATCCACTCCCAGCGGGTACGCAGCTAACCGGGAAGGGCTGTACAGAAACTCCGCCCGGCAGGCGCACAGTTAACAGGGAATGGCCGCACAGAATCTCCTCCCGGTGGGCATGCAGCTAACCAGGAAGGGCCACAGAAGCCAGAGCAAGGGACGAAAGGCACCAAGGGGTGCGGAATGCACCGAGCATGGCTGCAAACGCCCGCAGTGCTCTAGGCTAGCCTAAGGACGGCCCTGTCCACAGCAGTTTAGGGGATTATCCCAGAGACTGCCTCCCAGTGTACGGGTAACCAGCACAGGCTGCAGAGAAGGGCAAGGAGAACAACAAACAGGAAGGGACTTTGTTCTCCCACCTGACACACGTGGCACCTGCCTGCGACCACTTCAATCACCATGAAAAGACAGAAGACTATGGTCCACTCAAGACTCACCCAGACAACCAGAGAGAGAGGGCCTGGAGGGACAGATTTAAACAATCTTCCTGAAAAATAATTCATAATAAAATTCATAACCATCCTGACGGACCTACAGAGAAATAAGCAAGAGCTAAGGGAGGAAGTTAAGAGAGATATTACACAAATGAAACAATCGATTGATGGGCTGAAGAGCAGACTGGACGAGGTGCAAGAGACTGTTAATGGAACAGAAATCAGAGAACAGGAGTACAGAGAAGCTGAGGCAGAGAGAGATAAATGAATCTCTAGGAATGAAAGAATATTAAGAGAACTGTGTGACCAATCTAAACGGAACAATATTCGCATTTTAGGAGCACCAAAAGAAGAAGAGAGAGAAAAAGGGATAGAAAATGTCTTTGAAGACATAATTGAGGAGAATTTCCCCAAGCTGAGAAAGGAAATACTTTCTCAGACCATGGAAGCCCACAGATCTCCCAACACAAGGGACCCACGGAAGACAACACCAATACATATAATAATTGAAATGGCAAAGATTAAAGACAAGGACACAGTATTAAAGGCAGTCAGAGAGAGAAAAAAGATCGCCTACTAAGGAAAACCCATCAGGCTAACATCAGACTTCTCAACAGAAACCTTACAGGCCAGAAGAGAATGGCATGATATATTTAATGCAATGAAACAGAAGGGCCTTGAACCAAGAATACTGTACCCAGCATGATATCATTTAAATTTGAGGGAGGGATTAAACAATTCCCAGACAAGTGAAAGTTGGGGGAATTTGCCTCCCACAAACAACCTCTGCAGGATATCTTAAAGGTAATGCTCTAGATGGAAGCACTCCTAAGGCTAAAAAGATGTCACCAGAGAAAATAAATTCATAGCAAAGAAAGTAGACCATCCAAATACTAACTAAAGGCAAAAAATAAAATCAACTATCCACAAAAGCAGTCAAAGGAATGCAAAAGAGTACAGAATAAAAACACCTAATATATAAAGAATGAAGGAGGAAGACTAAGAAGGCAGAGAAATAAAGAATCATCAGACTGTGTATATAATAGCTTAACAAGAGAGTTAAGTTAGACTGTTAGATAGTAAAGAAGCTACCCTTGAACGTTTGGCAACCATGAATCTAAAATCCGGAAATGGCAATAAGTACATATCTATGGATAATCACCCTAAATGTAAATGGACTGAATGCACCAATCAAAAGACACAGAGTAAGAGAAGGGATAAAAAAGCAAGACCCATCTATAAGCTGCTTACCAGAGACTCACCTGAAACCCAAAGATATACACAGACTAAAAGTGAAAGGATTGAAAAAGATATTTCATGCAAACAACAAGGAGAAAAAAGCAGGTGTTGCAGAACTTGTATCAGACAAAATAGACTTCAAAATAAAGAAACTAGCAAGAGATAAAGAAGGACATTACATAATGATAAAGGGTTCAGTCCAAAAGAGGATATAACCATTATAAATACATATGCACCCAACACAGGAGCACCAACATATGTGAAATACTAACAAAATTAAAGGAGGAAATAGAAAGCAATGCATTCATTTTACGAGATTTCAAAATACCACTCACTCAAAAGGACAGATCAACGAGACAGAAATAAGTAAGGACAGAGGCACTGAACAACACACTAGAACAGAAGAAGCTAACAGACATCTACAGAATTCTACACCCAAAAGCAGCAGGATACACATTCTTCTCAAGTGCACATGGAACATTTTCCAGAACGGACCGCATACTAGGCCACAAAAAGAACCTCAGTAAATTCAAAAATATTGAAATTCTACCAACGAACTTCTCAGATCACAAAGGTATAAAACTAGAAATAAATTTTAGAAAGAAATCAAAAAGGCTCACAAATACATGGAGACTTAACAACATTCTCCTAGTTAATCAATGCGTTAATGACCAAAATCAAAACAGAACTCAAAGAATATATGGAGACTAATGATGACAACAACACAAAGCCACAACTTCTGCAGGACGCAGCAAAGGCAGTTCTAAGAGGAAAGTATATTGCAATCCAGGCCTGTTTAAAGAAGGAAGAACATTCCCAAATGAATAGTCTAAAGACATAATTACTGAAATTGGAAAAAGAAGAACAAATGAGGCCCAAATTCACCAGAAGGAGGGACATAATAAAGATCAGAGAAGAAATAAATAAAATTGAGAAGAATAAAACAATAGAAAAAATCAATGAAACCAAGAGCTGCTTCTTTGAAAAAATAAACAAAATAGATAAACCCCTAGCCAGACTCATTAAGAGAAAAAGAGAATCTACACACATAAACAGAATCAGAAAAGAGAAAGGAAAAACAACGACAGACCCCACAGAAATACAAAGAATTATAAGAGAATATTATGAGAATCTACATGCTAACAAGCTGGAAAACCTAGAAGAAATGGACAACTTCTTAGAAAAATACAACCTTCCAAGACTGACCAAGCAAGAAAAAGAAAAACTAAACAGACCTATCACCAGCAACGAAATTGAATCAGTAATCAAAAAACTACCCAAGAACAAAACCCCCGGATCAGATGGATTCACCTCTGAATTCTACCAGACATATAGAGAAAAAATAACACCCATTCTCCTTAAAGTTTTTCAAAACATAGAAGAGGAGGAAATACTTCCACACTCATTCTATGAAGCCAGCATCACTCTAATACCAAAACCGGGCAAAGACCTCACCAATAAAGAAAATTACAGACCAATATCCCTGATGAACGTAGATGCAAAAATACTCAACAAAATATTACCAAACCGAATTCAAAAATACATCCAGAGCATCATACACAATGATCAAGTGGGATTCATCCCAGGGATCCAAGGATGGTACATTTGAAAATCAATCAACATCACCACATCAACAAAAAGAAGAACAAAAGCCACATGATCATCTCCATAGATGCTGAAAAAGCATTTGACAAAATTCAGCATCCATTCATGATTAAAACTCTCAACAAAATGGGTATAGACGGCAAGTATCTCAACATCATAAAGGCCATATAGGACAAACCCACAGATATCATCATACTTAACAGCGAGAAGCTGAAAGCTTTTCATCTAAGATCAGGAACAAGACAGGGATGCCCACTCTCTCCACTATTACTCAACATAGTACTGGAGGTCCTAGCCACGGCAATCAGACAAAACAAAGACATACAAGGCATCCAGATTGGTAAAGAAGAAGTCAAATTGTCACTATTTGCAGATTACATGATATTGTACATAAAAAACCCTAAAGACTCCACTCCAAAACTACTAGAACTAATATCTGAACTGAGCAAAGTTGCAGGATACAAAATTAACACAAAGAAATCTGTTGCTTTTCTATACACTAACGATGAACTAACAGAAAGATATACTACCTAAAGCAATCTACAGATTCAACGCAATCCCTATCAAACTACCAACAGCTTTCTTCAGTAAATTGGAACAAATAATTCTAAAATTCATATGCAACTACAAAAGACCCCGAATACCCAAAGCAATCCTAAGAAAGAAGAATAAAACAGGGGGAATTACACTCCCTGACTTCAAGCTCTACTACCAAGCCACAGTAATCAAGACAATTTGGTACTGGTATAGGAACAGACCCACAGACCAGTGGAACAGAATAGAGAGTCCAGACATTAACCGAAACATATACAGTCAATTAATATACGATAAAGGAGCCATGGATATACAATGGGGAAATGACAGCCTCTTCAACAGCTGGTGTTGGCAAAACTGGACAGCTACGTGTAAGAGAATGAAACTGGATTACTGTCTAACCCCATACACAAAAGTAAACTCAAAATGGATCAAGACCTGAATGTAAGTCATGAAACCATAAAACTCTTAGAAAAAAACATAGGCAAAAATCTCTTGGACATAAACATGAGCGACTTCTTCATGAACATATCTTCCCCGGCAAGGGAAACAAAAGCAAAATGAACAAGTGGGACTATATCAAGCTGGAAAGCTTCTGTACAGCAAAGGACACCATCAGTAGAACAAAAAGACATCCTACAGTATGGGAGAATATATTCATAAATGATATATCTGATATGGGGTTGACATCCAAAATATATAAAGAAGTCAAACGCCTCAACAAACAAAAAGCAAATAATCCAATTAAAAAATGGGCAGAGGATCTGAATAGATACTTCTCCAAAGAAGAAATTCAGATGGCCAACAGGCACATGAAAAGATGCTCCACATCACTAATCATCAGAGAAATGCAAATTAAACCACAATGAGATATCACCTCACACCAGTAAGGATGGCCAACATTCAAAACACAAACAACAACAAATATTGGCGAGGATGTGGAAAAGGGCAACCCTCCTACACTGCTGGTGGGAATGCAAATTAGTTCAACCATTGTGGAAAGTAGTATGGAAGTTCCTCAAAAAACTCAAAATAAAAATACCATTTGACCGTGGAATCCCACTCCTAGGAATTTACCCTAAGAATGCAGCAGCCCAGTTTGAAAAAGACATATGCACCCCTATGTTTATCGCAGCACTATTTACAATAGCCAAGAAATGGAAGTAAACTAAGTGTCCATCAGTAGATGAATGGATAAAGAAGAGGTGGTACATATACACCATGGAATACTATTCAGCCATAAGAAAGAAACACATCCTACCATTTGCAACAACATGGATGGAGCTAGAGAGTATTATGCTCACTGAAATAAGCCAAGCGGAAAAAGACAAGTATCAAATGATTTCACTCATATGTGGAGTATAAGAACCAAGAAAAAAAACTGAAGGAACAGAACAGCAGCAGACTCACAGAACCCAAGAATGGACTAACAGATACCAAAGGGAAAGGGACTGGGGAGGATGCGTGGGAAGGGAGGGACAAGGAGGGGAAAGGGGCATTACGATGAGCAGACATAATGTTGGGGGGGCACAGGGAGGGCTGTACAACTCAGAGAAGACAAATAGTGATTCTATAGCATCTCACAACACTGATTGACTGTAATGGGGTGTATGGGGGGACTTGATGATATGGGGAGTCTAGTAACCATAATGTTGCCCATGTAATTGTAGATTAACGATACCAAAAAAAAAATGTGCAAAGGACCTGAATAGACATTTCTCCAAAGAAGACATTCAAATGGCCATCAACTTATAAAAAGGTGTTCAACTTCACCAATTATCAGAGAAATGCAAATCAAACCTGTAATGAATTATCATCTCACACCTGTTAAATGGATATTATTTTAAAAACAAAAGATAAAATGTGATGGCAATGATGTGAAGAAAAGAGAATCCTGGCACACTGTTGGTGGCAATGTAAATTGGTACAGCCACTATGAAAACTGTGTGGCAGTTCCTCATAAAATTAAAAATAGAACTATAAGGAGATCCAGCAATCCCACTTGTTTATCAATGGATAAAGAAAATATTATTAAGCCTTTAAAAAGAAGGAAATCCTGCCTTTGCAACAACACAGTTGGACATTTTCCTAAGTGAAGTAGCCACACACAGAAAGACAAACACTATATGATCTCACGTCTATGTAGAATTTAAATTAGTCATACTCAGAGTGTAGAATGGTGACTCCCAATGGCTGGGGTAAAGGGAAATAGGGGAGTGATGGTCACGTATGCAAAGTTTCACTTATGCAAGTTAAATCATTTCTGTAAAAATTATTCAGCATAGTGCCTAACAATACTGTTTTGTATGCTTAAAATTTGCTAAGAGTGTAGATCTTATTTTGTGTTCTTGCCACACATCATCATCATCATCACCATCATAATAGGGACAAGGAAACTTTGGGAGGATATTGATGTGTTCATGGCCTTGATGATGGTGATGGTGTCACAGGTGTATACTTGTAGCCAAATTCACTGAGTTCTATACATTAAATATGTACTATTTTTATATGTCAATCATACTTCAGTGAAGTGGTACAAAAAGATACAATTTATAATCATTCCAAAGAAAAATAAATACTTAGGTAAACTATATGCTGAATATTACAAAATTCAGGTATAAGAAATCAAAGACAACCTAAATAAATGGAGAGACACACCATGTTCATGGATTAGAAGATACAACACATTAAAGGTGACAATTCTCTCCAACTCGTATAAATTTAATGCAATTCTTATCAAAAATCTTATCAAGGATTTCTTTGTTGACATACATAGTTCATTCTAAAATTTACATGTAAAAACAGAGAATCTAGAAAAGCTAAAAATATTGAGGGGAAAAGGAAGAATAAAATGGGAAGAATCACTCTGGTAATATTAAGTCTTTCTATATAGCTACAGTAATCAAAACAGTGTGGTGTTGGCAGAGGGATAGATACATAAATCAACAGACCAGAATAGAGAACCCTGAAACAGACCCACACAAATATACCCAACTGAGTTTTTACAAAGGTGCAAAAGCAATTTGGTGAAAGACAGCTTTTTCAACAAATGAATTCAACAATTGGACATCCATATGCAAAAAAAAAATGTAATTTTACCTAAATCTCACACCTTATACAAAATTTAACTCAAAACAGGTCACAGACAAATGAAAACATAAAAATGTTAAGATTTATTGGAAGAAAATCTTTGGTATCTAGGTCTAGGCAAAGAGTTCTTAGACTTGATACCAAGAGCTCAGTCCATAAAAGGGGGAAAAAATGATGTTAGACCTTGTCAAAATTTAAAACTTGTTCTGCATAAGACCCTGTGAAAAGGATGAAAAGACAAGCTACAAAGTATTTGCAAACACATGTTCAACAAAAGACTAGTATTTAAAACATATGAAGAAATCTCAAAACTCAACAGTAAAAATAACAATCCAATTAGAAACTGGCAAAAACAGGAAGACATTTCACTGAAAAGGATATACAGATGGCACATAAGCACATGAAAGATGTCCAACATCAGTAGCCATGAAGGAAATACAAATAAGACCAAATGAGATATCAATACCCACCACTTAGAACAGCAAAAAATTAAAAATGGTGACAACACCAAATGCTGACAAGAATTAGAGATGCTCAGTCACTCTTACATTATTGGTAGAATTTTAAATGGCACATCATCCCTGGAAAACAGTTTGGCAGTTCTTTTAAAAGTAAACATGCAACTACTATATGACCCAGCAATTGTACTCTTGGGCATTTATTTCAGATAAATGAAAACTTATATTCCCACACTCATACATGATTGTCCATATAATTCTTATTAGTAATGCAAAAAACTGGAAACATCCCAGAAGTCCTTCAACAATGAGTATTTCAGCAAACCGTAGTACATCCAAACCATGAAATACCACCCAGCAATAAACAGAATGAAATACTGATCTACACAATTTGGATGAATCTTGAAGGAATTAGGCTGAGTCAAAAAACAATCCCCAAAGATTGTACCCTGTATGTTTCCATTTATACAACATTCTTGAGATGACAAAAGCATAGAAATGGAGAAGTCATTGGTTGCCAGGAGTTATGTACACGGGTGTAGATGGAAGAGAAGGAGATAGATATGCCTATAAAAGGACAATTTCATCCTTGTAGTGATGAAATTGTTCTGAATCTTTACTGTATTTATGTCAACTTTCTGATTGTGATATTACACTATAGTTTTGCAATTTGTTAATACTGAGGTAAATTGAATAAACATTAGTTTCTCAGAAAAAATTCTCATGCCTGTATATAAATATATAATAATCTCAAAGTCAAAAATGTGTGGTATCTGTTTGGATGTAGACAACTATTTAAAAGGAATGCATTACCGCTGTGTCTATTGACTTTAAGAATATACAATATATTACTGTTAAACACCTAAGTGTAGTACCTGGTATAAAGTAGGTGTTCCATTGAAAATTTGTCAAGTGAATAAAAGAAAACTGCATGAAATGCATACTATTTGACCCCAAAATTATAAAAATAAACAACTAAAAATATATGTGTTTATGTAAGTGCATATGAGCATGGAGAAATACATGAAAGAATGCAGAATGTTAACAAAAATTACAAGTGGAGCAGGGGTTGGACAAAGGATGAGATGAAGAGATTATTAAACTTTTTCTTTATGCATTTTATAATTTTGGTAATCATAAACACTTGTGAAATTTGTATTTTGGGAAGAGGCAATTAATAAAAGATTTTGAATATTTTTAGACGATTTGGAAAGGGCCAAACAACCCAATAAGATGAAAGTCAAAGAATATGAATGCTTTAATAATTCAAAAAATCAATGCTCTGAGCACAGTGACATTTAAATGGTACAAAGTTTGCAAAATGAGGCAAACGCAGTTATTGTCTGCAGGTAAGTTGTGGTGAGGATCCAAGGAGAGAATAAAGCTGAGAGATTCAGAGGCAACAAACTAAGCACAGGAAGCAAACATCGGAATGAAGATGACTCTGTGACAACGTGTTGGCCAGACTCAAGAGACAGGCCATGTCCAGGCTCCTTGGACTATCAAATAACTCAATGGCATAGCTCCCTCCACACAAAAAGGGAAAAGGTAGGCTAAAAACACACACACAGAAGTAATTGGCCAATACAGAAAGTGGCACTGGCACTGTTCATGTTGCTAACAAGGCCAATTTGAGTGATATGAAAATTGAGGCAAGACTTACATTCGCAATGAATTGTCAGCCTGGGTCAGTGACACACTTACAGTGTATCAACTTCTATGAGATGTCTTACATTGTTTTCAGTGCACAAGGGAAGGACAAGGAGAAAGGATGCTGGCCAAGGAATATGGAATATCAAGTTTGTCTTTTGGGAAGCTGGAAGTCAAGAGTTGCTGGGGGAAGAGAATCATGTGACATATAATTCACAATGGCAACCACAGAGCAAGGGCAGAAATTCCTAGATGTATCATGTACAGAAGATAAAGAAAATATTGACTTGAGTGGATGCAAGAATATTCAAGTAAATCTTGAGGTCAGGAGAAAAGCTACCTTATTTGCCTACAGATTCTAGACAAAGCAATGTGGTTGCTCCTTCAACCCTGAAATTGAAGCATTGGTCTAGGGAAGAAAGATGAAGTGCAGGCTAAGAAGAAATGAAATTATGCATAATAAAATATGGAAACCAACCTGATTTAGTTTATAAACCGAACATAACCCTGATACTGTATAGTCACTAAGCTAAGCTATTTTTGACTCATACTAACCTGGATTCAAATCCAGACTCATTAGAACTTTTGTGATCAGACGTAAGCTACCCATGTCTCAGTTATTTCATCTGTAAAATAGAAATAATGATAGTATCTACCTCATAAGGATAATATGTAAAGAGTGCTTAGTCCAGTGCCTGACTCACAGTAAGTGTTCAATAAATCATAACTTGGGAAACAATACCAAGTGTTGTCAAGAAGAGTAACTAGAAATGTCATATAATGCTGTTGGGAATGAAAAATGCTAAAACTACTTTAGAAAAGCATGTGTTAGTTTTTTATAAATCTAAACATACAATTAGTACACATGGTGTAGGGGGGTCACGGGGAAGACAGTGTAACACAGAGAAGACAAGTAGTGACTCTTTGGCATCTTACTACACTGATGAACAGTGACTTCAGTGGGGTATGGGGGGTACTTGATAATATGGGTGAATGTAGTAACCACAGTGTTTTTCATGTGAAACCTTCATAAGAGTGTATATCAATGATACCTTAACAAAAAAATTTGAACATACACTTACCATGTGATACAGAAGTCCCATTCCTAAGTATTTACACAAGATAAATGAAAACATATTTCTAGACAAAGATTTGTATGCAAATGTTCACTACAGCTTTATTCACAATAGTAAAAAAATGGGAAAAAAACAAATGTCTATTAAAAGGTCAATGGGTAGACAATTGCAGAATATTCGTACAAGTAGATACTATTCAACTATAAAAAAAAGAATGAACTAATGCTACCTACAACAAAATAGATGAATCTCAAAAACATGTTGAGAGAAGGGAGCCACACACAAAATACTACATACTATATGATTCTATCTATATAAACTTCTAGAAAAAGTAAAATTAAACTTTATGGACAGAAAGTAGATCACTAACTCCATAAGGCTGAGACAGGAGCTGGAGCCAGGAATGTCGGAAGTTAACTGCAAAGAGTCACAAGGAACATTTTGGCATGATAAAAATGTTTTATTGTTTGACTGGGATGGTGCTTATACAAGTATATACATTTGTCTAAATTCATCAAATTATACACACTTAACATAGGTGCATTTACTTCAGTAAAGTCGATTTTTAAAACTATAACAAACCTAGAATAAATTTACAAGAAATGTGTATTATCATTATGGAAAAATCTTTAAACTTTACTGAATAAAATAAAAAGAGATTTGAATAAATGGTAAGATATAACATGCAATGAATGGAAAGATTCAATACTGGAAGGATATTAATGCTCCTCAATTAATCCATAAACTGAATTCATTCCCAATTAAAATCCCACAGGATTTTTCATGGAATTTAACAAAGTAATTCTAATAACTATGTGGAAGAATAAAGGTACAAAAAGAGTCAAGATGTTTTGGTGGTGCAGGGGTGGGTGAATACATATAGAGAGAAAACAAGAAAGGATGACTTGTCTGCCAGATGTAAAGAAATTACAATAATTAATATTGGTGAGAAATTAGCAAAGATATTAATGCAGTAAAGGACAGAGCCTGATCAAATCTATCATATATATAGGAACATAATGTATAATAATTCATATCAGTGGAGAAAGGTACTAGGACAACTGAATTTCCTTTTAAGAAAAATAAAATAAATAAAAATATTTATAAAAGAATAAAATAAAATGACATGGTCTCATGTCATACACACAAAAATTCATCTCAAATGGATTAAAAGAATTAAATGTAAAAAAGTATATACACTGTAAAATATATGTAATATCGTTACAATCTTGGGGTAGGAAAAGTCTTATTAAATAATACAAAAGTATATGGCCTAAATGTGCTTTTTATTAAAATTCACATTTTCTGTAAGACAAATGACACCACAAACAAAATTAAATTATAGTTAACAGACTGGAAGGTTATATTTCCAACAAAAAACAAAGGATTAGTATCTAGAATATACAGAAAAGGTCAACAAAATATACAAGGGATAAAAAGGCAACTGAATAGAAAATGGCCAAAAGAAATGATCAGGCAATTTATAGATGACAAAATCCAAATGACTAATAAATGTATGAAAAATTAAAGTAAAATAATGAACTAATATTTCTGATTAATCAGATTCACAAAAGGCAAGAGACTGATAATATAAAGTGATGTTAAAGATGTTAAAAAATATGATCTCCCATAAACTGCTAGTGGGAATACAAATTGGAATTGCTCTTTTGAAGAGCAATTTGACAATATCTCCTTAATATGAAAATGTGCATATTTATGACCCACTAATTCCACTTCTAGGTGTATACTCTAGAGAACCCTTTATACATGTGAAAATGAAGATATGTATAAAAATGTTACATAGCAGTATACATAGCAAAATAACCAGAAACAATTCCATCAATAAATAAATTATATTTGACATAATCATATGCTGTAAAACTAAGTGGCAATTTAAAATGATAATGATCTGTATATCTGCATAAAGAGAACTCAAGTCATACTTCCTGTACACAGCAGGAAATTATTTATTTAAATATTTTAAAGCACCAGTTAGCAAAAGCATTAAGAACTGAACTAGGAAGATACACTAAATTAATGAGAGTTACTGTGCCTAAGGTGAGAATGGAATACTATTGGAGATTTTTTTTAACTTTAATTTTACCTGTAATTTGTATTGCCTTTATTAAAATAGAACTGAAAGCAAATGGGACAAAATGTTAACAACTGTCAATTCTGGATATTGATATATGGGCATCCATTCTTATTCTTTGTATTTTCATATATATTAGCTACTTCTCAATAAAAATATGACAGAAAGGAAATAGAATGAATATTAGAGCCAAGAGTATCATTTATGACGCTGCTAAAATATTCTAAGCCAAGTCTGTGGGGTGTATACTCCAGTGGAGACAGATACACAAGCTCTTAAGGAACTGGGCCTTGGCAGCTGTTTGAATGTAATGATAAGAGAAGCTGTTTCCCCATCCATTATACTGTGCTTGGCCTCAAATGAGCTCTTAAAAATGTTTGCCAAATTCTATGGATGACATTAGTGCTTTTCCTGGTTTAAGAGTCGCCATGCAACGTGAGCTTAGAGGAAAGAAGATAATGATGGTAAAAGATAAAAATGTTACCTATTATCTCAGGAAAGAACTTTAGGGAATTAATTTTTTGAATGGTAGCTGACTACCCCAACAAAGGTGGTCAATTCGGAAGTTCCCTTCTAAATTCTAGAGAACATTTACAGGGCACTACTCATCTTGTACAAGAAAAGTCTTTGAAAAACCATCCCACTGGTCCCCTTAGCCAATGTTGGTTAGAGAAGCTTAGTCAAAAAATGCTTCTTTCATGCCTCACCTTGAAAGAATAGAATGATTGGGTAAGTTAAGCAGGGCTTCGGGGTCCTAACTTAATCTTACTGTCTTACAGTGTTACCTGGGAGGCAAGGATGAGAACTGTGACCTCAGCATGCAAGAGAATTTTAGAGTTGCTGCTATATATGGTCAAAGACAGAATCAGTCCAAAGGACTGACCCAATTGTAGAGGGAGGGGAAATAGATAAGGAAAGCAGATGATATTACAGGAGAATTGATAAAAACTAGATATGACCTATTCCATACCCCTACCAGATCCTGACTTCTACTAGATCCTACTGTAATATAGAGAGAAGACACATCTCCCAAATATAGAACCTCAGTGCCAGAACATCCACTATCCTAGGTACTAAGGACCCCCAGTGCTCCAGAACTTAGGGAATATTAAGGACCTTCTCATGGAGCCTCAAAACGAAAGAAGTGAAGCTAGAAGACAGAGTAGTGTAGTGGTTCCATGACTTCCTCCACACTTCCATAGGATAAACCACCTGATCTTACCTTGGGGTTATAAAATCCCTCTGCCCCTCCACAAACTGAGGGAAAGTGCAGCCTGGGCTATAGGGGTGCTACTGGTCACAGAGGGGTCTTATGCCAACCTGGGAATTGAGATTTGACAATTAAGAGCTGGCCTTGGGAGGTTTCTAGAGGAGAATTCAGTGTTGAATGGTACTACTAGGACCCAAGATTTTCTCATCTGTAATCTATTGTGTAAATAGATAATCTACTCTTATATGTCACTGCTCATTGGTCACTGTAAGCAGAAAACCATAGACACAAGGTCCACATGGACACAAGTTGACCTCTGGGAACTCTCTTCTATAGCAGGTGTTGGTGGTAGCTGCATTAGTGGAAGACGTGAGAAAATCAGGGTCAGTTCCCAAACCTCCTATCCTATTTCCCAGGCCAGTCCAGAAGCAACTGAAAGATCCAGTGAGCCTCCCCTCCTCCTCCCACTCCATCTCCTCTCCCCAAAGAGGGTTGGCATTCACCTCTGGGGAGCAAGTTCTGGCATACAGCCCCACAAGTCATAGGTGTATTGTCAGATCCTCTCCTCTAACAGACAATGTCACAGGCAAAGACCAGCCAGGTGGCCCCCTATGTGTTCAGAGAGCTCCTATAATGCAGGACTGAGGCCTGGCAGGCCAACTAAGGAACTTTTGTAGTGACAAGTCACTGATCTCTCCCAGTACCTGCTGGGGTACTGGAGAGTGGGAAACACAGAACACAGCAGATTTGCAGGAACTTAATGACTTCGGTTTTGTTGGGCTTAAGGGGTCTGTGATTTATCTTATGAACAATTTGTACACTTAGTGCCCAGAATAGACATATGTCAGCCAAAAGTCCCATTAGTGTTCTCTTAAGGCCATTTGAATGCAATGGTATTCATGGCTCTCAAACCACTGCTCCCACCTCCCAAATGCTCCTCTACTCCCTGAGTGGATGAGAGATCACCACCTACTGCCAAGCAATTGCAGCTCCTTCTACATCTCCCTATTCAGCAATACTAGGACCACCTGCCAATCCCAAAGTCTCCAGAATGTCTCCTTCCAGGAGCAGATGCCTTTTGTCCCAGCTACCCTAGAAAACTGCTACTCATGTGCTAAATCTCAGCAGAAATGTTTGAAGTAGTGGCTAAGAGCAAGGATACTAGAGCCAGACCAAGTTAGTCTCCTAACTGCTGTTTACTAGCTGTGTGACCTTGGGTAAGTTACTTATTTTCTTTATGTCTTAGTACTTTGTAAAGTGAGAGAAAGCATTTTACCCATTGCAAACGCATGCTGTGAGGATAGGGCTTAGAGCACTGCCTGCACATAGGAAACTCCACAGGTCTGTAGCCATTACTATAATTCCGAGAAGACATCCCTGAATCCCCAGGAAGAGGGAGAGGCTCCTTTCTGTGCCCCCACCATATCTGGTACAGGCCTCAATTAATGGATTTATTTTAATAGCCTCCAACAACTGCTTGCATCACTATGTCCACTAGATAGTGAGCTCCTTGAGGGTATCAGGGTTAATGCCATTGTATCCTCACCATATGGCACAAGGCCAGGCACAAAAGAGATTCAATCAATTCTGCCTTAAAGCTGGTTTTTAAATGCAAATTTGCACCAACCAATTGATATATTAGAGAACTGAGCATCATGTGAATTTTGTGTTTGCTTATGAGTCATTTCACCTGAGAAATCAGGTGAATGCAGAAAACCACACCCAGCTGAACCGAGCTGGGTAGGAAAACCCAACACGCACACTTCTGTGCACCTCAAACATCTATCATCACTTGTATTATGAACCACACCCCTCCACATCTGGTGTTACAACATTCCACCCGATTTCAGATTAGAGTAGTCCCCCCTTATCCACTGGGGATACATTCCAAGGCCCCCCATGGATGCCTGAAACTTCCAACAGTACCAAAGCCTATATATACTATGTTTTTTTCCTATACATACACACCCATGATAAAGTTTATCAACTAGGCATAAATAATAATAAAATAGAACAATTATAACAATATACTATAATAGAAGTTACTTGAATGTGCTGTTTCTCAAAATACCTCATGTACTGTACTCACCCAGGGGGGTGGCGTAAGCAGTGTGACGCAGCATGAACTGCTACTGACCTGACGATCCTCAGGAGGAGGGTCATCTGCTTCCGGTGGGGGTTGTGTAGGTACCTGAAACCGGGGAGCCGAACAGCAGGTAAGCAGAGGCTGTCGTGGTCTCTCCTGCCACTTCCCGGTAATTCACAAGCCGCATCCGAGGCTCACTTCCACAAGGAAAACTGAAGCGTCATATTTATTGGTGTATTTGTATACTTTCCAACCATTTAACACGTGTAAAATGGTACTACCATTTTTATTAGGTTCCTCGCCTTTTTGAAATGTGGTCGCTGATGAAGTTTTTGAATGTCGTGCTCCTACTCCCATTTTCCCCATAAGCTCCATGTTTTTTTATTGCGTTATCTTGCGCAGTGTGGTGGTTTTTAGAATATGTCTCATTATAGCAGAAAGAATCGCACTCAGTAGACTCATAGTTGATGGTAATTCTTTCTCATCTCCATGGATACCTGAGGCTCCTGGAAATGCAGGAGCCCCCCTTACTCAGCAAATGCTGTTTGAACCAGCAGTTCTGTCCTACAATTACAAATATTTATTCATAGGCAACTACATGCCAGGCATTATGATGAGCAGTGGAGATACTGGGCTAATAAGAAATACTGCTTGTAACTCAGTCTAGTGGGGAAAGAGAGAGGAGTAATTACAAAAGAGAGTCCAGTGCTATTAAAAGAATGAAGCAAGGTATTTTCTCCAGACTTTAGGGAGTCAGCAAAGACCTGCCAGAGGAAGTGCTCCTCCTCCTCATATCTTTCCACTCCCATCAGTCAGTCTCTCTCCTGTTACCTCCAGTTCTGCCTCCTTGGTTCTGCTTCCTGAGTCGTAGATCAGCAGGGAGCAAAGAGGCCCGCAGGGAAGAGTTAATGTGGCACAGGTGGGCGGGGGAAGGGTGCTAAGGGAAGCAGGTAGAATGGCCCCAAAAGGGCCCGCCAGGCGGGCAAACGCAGTGCAGTGCACAGAACCCTCCCGGGCCAGGCTTCTGCTCCTGCTTTCCTCCCCCGTCAGCACCCACGCAAGGCTGGTTAAGCTTCTGCCATGCGCTGTATTCCAGGAGGAACCAGTTCTACTCATTCTGACTCCTCCAACATCAGAGATGCTTTTTCCTCTGTGGCTGCTACTCTGGGTTGAGTACCATTTCCTCCCTCTCTGTCACCTCCACTGCCTCTGGCACCCCAGGAATGAGACTCTAGCGGGCCCCTTCTGGATTGTGAAGAAGGAAAGGAGACAGGGAAGTTCCTTTTTTTGCTACAATCTGTCTTTTTCCATTGCTTCCCAGGCCCAGCTACAACTGTCCAGCTGTGTTCAAGTTCACTACTTCAGCCCCAAGAATAATGTAAGCATCCCCAAAACCGGCCAGGTGTTCTCCCATCATATCAGCTTACAGCTTCACCCCAGTTCTCATCAGCCTCCTCCTCCTGTCACTCCCTTTCTATTATCTCCCTTTCTTCTTGGAGGGCTGGTGCCCAGGCTGTAAAACCTGGATGGCACTTAAGATCATTGTGCCCACCCCACCCCACCACATTGTAGAGCTGAGGAAGCTGAGGCCCTGGGTTCTGCCTAAGGACACACACAGTCAGGGACAGGACCAGCATAAGGCTGGATCCCCACCCAACACAGGCTTTCTCCCCTGGCTACAGATACTGGGCTGACTCTCCTTGGACCCCAAAGAAGAATATTCATCTCAGCCCCACTCTCAAATGACCTCCAGCTGTAGGACTCCGGCTGTACCAGCCACTGCAGCAGTGAGCACCCCTTCCTCACTACTACTGTCCCCCACTTTGCCCCCTACAACACTCACGAGCCTCAGGCACAAAGGACTCTCCCATCCTAACTAGGGTTGTGATATTATCCATCCAAAACCCCGACCAAAGGTCATAACCTTGTGTTCCCCCAGCCCTGCAGTACCCCTACACACACCCCATGGATGGGTCTGTGCCACTGTGACACCCCCAAAACCTTTCCCTTTGTCCTTCCCCTATCAGGAGACATGCCCCCATGACTCCTAAAGCTTTGCCACCTCTCCCAGGATGGCAGAAGCTCCACAGCTCAATGCCACCCTCCCATGCCCAGCCTTCTTCATACTGACTGGCATCCCAGGGCTAGGGGGCACCCAAGCCTGGCTGACACTGGTCTTTGGGCCCCTGTATCTGCTGGCCCTGATGGGCAATGGAGTACTGCTGGCAGTGTGCCGACAGATTCCACACTGCAACAGCCTATATTTCTACTCCTGGCCACACTGGCAGCCACAGACCTGGGCTTAGCCATGTCCGTAGGCCTAGGACTGCTGGCTGTGCTGCAGCTTGGGCCCTGGCCTGTGCCCTATGCTGCCTGCCTCATCCAGATGTTCTTTGTCCATGCGCTGACCGCAGTGGAATCTGGTGTGCTCCTGGCCATGGCCTGTGATCGTGCTGTGGCAGTAGGCCGCCCACTGCACTACCCTATCCTAGTCACCAAAGCCTGTGTGGGCCATGCATCCATGACACTGGCCCTGAGAGCCTTGGCTATTGTTGTGCCTTTCCCTGTGCTGGTTGCACGATTTGAGCACTTCCAAGCCAAGAGCATACACCATGCCTACTGTGCACACATGGCAGTGGTGGAGCTGGTGGTGGGGGACACACAGGCCAACAACTTGTATGGGCAGGCTCTTTCGCTGGCTGTCTCAGGGATAGATATTCTGGGCATCCTGGCTCTTACGGGCTCATTGCCCACACTGTGCTGAGGCTGCCTCCTTGGGAAGCCCGTGCCAAGACCTTTGGTACATGTAGCTCCCACATCTGTGTCATTCTGGCCTTCTACAGAAGTACCTGGTCTCTTCTCCTACCTTACACACCTCTTTGGTCATAACACTGTCCCAAAGCCAGTGCATATCCTTCTAACATCTATTTGCAGCTGCCACCTGCCCTCAACCCTCTCATCTACGGGATCCGCACCAAGCAGATGAGGGACCAGCTTCTGGAAACCTTCATGTTCAGAAAAAGCCAGTTCTAATGGGCCGTGGAAACAATGGAGCTTGGGAATAGAGGTGGGGGCCATTCAGAAGACGGACTGGGGCCTGGAGGTATGTATGGATTGTCATTTTTGTCCATTGTCTGCATGGGACTGTGATAATCTCTCAATACGTATTTGCTGTGAAACCCCTACTATGTGTACCACTAGCATCTGTAAACTTTGGCCTAGATATGTATCCTGTTTGGGAGGAGTCAGGGGGCTACATATTATCATGCATGGGAAATTAAAAGGAGATCAGAAATTATCATAGGATCGTAGTACACAAGATTTAACTTAAACAGAACTGCCCCCTTCCTCTGGGAAGAACAAGTCTGCCCAAGTTCCCAGACAAAAGCTCCTCTATAGATCCTGGATCTGAGTGACACTGCCTCTGGAGGCAAGTACTTACTTATCTGGGATCACAGCCCTCTCTATTCCTGGAGCCATATTATTTTCAGCCTGTCCTTAGGAAAGGAGTTAGAGATTAATCCCCCACTTTCTGAGAATCTGGATAATGTGTCCAGGACACCAATCTTTAAGATATTCCCAATTCATAGAATCCATTTGGTCTCACATAATCATTATTCCCTCTACTCCCTACTCTCCTGCTGAAGTCTCAAGAACTAATGGCTAGAACTTCTCCTTGGCCTGCAGTTTCAGGGCTCAGGGACCCAAATGAAGCAATTTTGATAGCCCAGAAAATCACTGTAACCACTTCACCAACTTGCCTGAGGTCCAGCGTCACTGTGGTCTACCAATCTGCCCTTTTGTGCATCCTCAGACAAAAATGAAGAATTCTCAAATGGAATTCTCCTCAGGGCCCCCACCTGTCCTGGCCAACATCACTAGAAGCCTGTGATGTTGGTGTGGTAGGATGGAATAAAAGTATTTCACACTGCTGTGGCTGCCAGCACGGTTATGGCAAAGACAGTATCATGATGTTGCCCAACAGGGAGTTCGCTTTCAGCTGACTCCATACTGGAAAGGACATGGCACAAAAGCTCTTCCACACCAGCATGGAGTCCAGAACAAGTATAATTCTCACACAGAAGGCAGGGAGTCACTGTTACAAGGTCAGAAAAAGTTGCAGGCTGCGCAGGTGGACCTGAGCTCTCTTGGGAACTGTCTGAACCGCAGGTATAGGAGTTAGCTGTGAAGACCTGAAGCCAGGTGCCATGCTGACCACTTAGCACAGACAGCTGGGCCAAGCAATAGGGCTGCCTCCCGGAAGAGGCTGCTGATCTGCAAAAGCAAGTGAGGCCCTCTCCAAGGTCACATTGGCTCTCACCAGGTCCTCATTACAAAGAACTGAAGGAACAGCCCAGAAGCTCTGCGTGATTTTCAGGTGTTGTCACACTGAAGCCAAGTGGACGAGAAGGAAATCTAGAGTTTTCCTCAACTACCGTGTAGGTTCTCAGTCATTCTCAAGACTAATCTTTTTCATGAAGTTCTGAGTTAAAAAGCCCTTTCCAGGCAATGCCTTTGTGGAAAATTATGACAAAATCCTAATGCTAATGGATCACGAGTCTTTAAGATCCTTCTCTTGGGCATTCCTCTTCAATAAATCTATCCTAACAAAATAGAGATGTGAACAAAGATGTATGCAGTAGATATTTATTACAACTTTATTATAAAGAAAGGCATATGTGACAGTCCTGTCACACATACACACCGTTTTTGTCTTTCCCCTCTGGTACACAAAAAGGGAAATCCTATGCCACCAATGCTCATAAGCAATGAGTTGTCACCATCCCACCACAGGAAGCCTCTCTTCTAAGGCACCTTCGCCCCCTGTTGTGCACAACTCCCCAAGGCACTGATTCCAAAGCTGTACATTGTTCATCCAAGACATTTCTTTCTTCAAGCCAAAACCCACTCCCTTGGACATCTGTATTGTTTAGGATTGAGACTGCAGGCATACCGACCATGTGATGTGTTCAGAAGGCTTTATCGGCTTACTCCACACAACAACCTGAGAACAATTATAAACCCATAACCCCTTATCTACAATTCCAAAATAAAAAACAGCTCTGAAGAAACAAGTTTTTTCATAATTTTGGCCCAAAACCTGACCTGAAACATCACAATTATATTGATTGTATTTATTTATCTTGGTGTGAATATTCATACAATGCAGAAATACTGATGTGTGTGACTGTAGGGCACTGAATCTCACTGGCATATTCCTTTATACATGATAAAGGCACTATATTCCTTCCCTAAAATTGAAAAATTCTGAATTAGAAAACACATCTGTTCCCAACGGTTCCAAATTAGGAACCTCATATGATTATCCCCATAGCCTGAGAGAAATAGACTTGTTTGGACTTTGTATCACTGAAGTCTTTGCTATCAACACTATTCTGTACTGATCTAGAGACCCTGCGGAGAACCTCATGTTCTCTGGGTCATCAGCCCCCACCTGGTTATTCCCTTCATGCTCTCCCCTCCGGTCACCCCTCACATGCTGCAGATAATCTGTGTCTTTTTTCCCAGCGACACCCCAGAACGTGGAACACTGGAGGCAAACCCCACGAGTAGGATATGGGCCCAACAGCCCAGCCCTGGGGTGCATCAGCTTCATCCAGAACTCAGTTGTCATCTGTTTTCCTTCAGCAACTTTCAGTCTCAGACTCTATGACCCAAGGGAAAAACAGGCTTACCTAATGTCAGGATACGGCAGGGTGGATATCAGGGAGCCTAGAGAATCATGGTAATCAGGCAGCAAAAGAGAGAAGATGGAAGGTAGGAGGCTTCTGGCTGAAGAGCCTATCAGGACCCCATTTCCCATCTGAGTCCGCTTTATGAACAAAATCCAAACAAGACCCTCACCCAGCTTCACTAAAAGCCCATCATCCCTGCACCTCCCTCACCCCCACCCCAACTCTGAAAGTCCCTCAGGATAGGATGTTCATCGTTCTCTGCCTGCTTGTCAATAACTCTGTCTCTGTGCCTCTGCAGCTCTGTCTCCCTGTACTGCCAGCTTTGTCCCACGTCTGTCTCTTGTCCTTGTGCATGTCTCTCTTCTCTCCCTGTCATCTCACTCACAGTTCCTCTCTGGAGGGAACAGAGGGGCCAACTATACACTACACCAGGTGACCTCTTCTTGTCAACCACCATAAAAAATGTGCTGAAGGGACATTAAGAGGAAGAGACTTGGTTGCACTTGTCTTAACAAGAAGCTTGGGGTTTCTGGTTTGCTCTCTTGCAACACTCCCCTCCTCGTGCCTGTTTCCTCTTCATACCACTCTGCACTTGCATCTAGCACACACCTTTCATACCACACATGCAGGCAAGCAGAAGGATGTCCCCCCTCACAAACCAGTTTAGTGGTTCAAGCTGTAAATAGGCAGACCTGTCTTTGAATCCCAGATCCTCCACTGACTCCCTGTAAGCCTTGCAACAATTTATTTAATCTCCCTGAGCCTGTTAATTCACTTGTAAAATGGGGAGATAATAGTACTTCAAGAGGTTACTAAAGGTAGTAAGATAATGCATTCAAAGTGTTTGGCACAGCCACTAACACATAAGAGTTCAACAAATATTTGATATTAATTCCCCACCTAGAGCACAGGCCCCTTTGCTCAAAGACCTGGCACCCATACCCTTAGCTCTGTCTAGGGAGACCCACCCTCTGCTGAGGCCAGTTGCATAGCAACACTCTCTTCCGTAGGACCCTTCCCTGTACCCCATACTTACACTATC
Organism: Smutsia gigantea; assembly: GCA_032199065.1. NCBI lineage: Eukaryota > Metazoa > Chordata > Mammalia > Pholidota > Manidae > Smutsia > Smutsia gigantea. Next base: position 18,253 of record JAVSCE010016413.1, on the reverse strand, counting down.
CCTCCCAGCTCAATGGCCCTTTGTGAGATAGCTATACCTGGGCCAGGATAGGGACGGATGCTCCCCACCCCCAAGGAGGCTTCCTGGGCACACGGGAGATTCTCTAGAGGGACTCAAGAAAAGACTATTTAGATAGATCAGAGATGGAGTAGGAAGGCAGCTACTGGAAAAGCTCTCTGGAGTGGTTCTTCTCTGGGAAAAAAACGCTCTTCCTCTCCAGCAAAACATCAGGTTGAGATCTCTGGACAGAGATTCAGGGGAAACCCTACAGACTAGAGCTACAGTAGGCGAGTACCTACTAGATCACAGATCAGCCTAGGACAGGGAGTGAAGCATGAAGACAAATTCCCACAAATTTACCTGGGTATTCTGGCTTCCTCAAAGTGTTTTCCAGTTACTAGGCAGCACTATTCCAATTAGATTCTCATCCTCCATGTTGTCACCTCAGCAGGGCACCCTCCTACACACACACCTGGCTTTCACTACAAGTGTAACCCACTCATTAACAATGGATTTCAAACTAGGCTGCACATTAGAATTGCCTGAGGAGCTTTTAGAAATCCTGATGCCTAGACACACTCCAGACTGATTAAATCAGAACCTCTGGGGGCAGGACTCAGGCATCACTAATTTTTAAAGCTCCCGGGTAATTCCTAAGTACACCCAAGGTTGAGAACACCTGCTTGGTTCTCAGTTTAAGTCCTAATCTATACTTCTCCTGTATGTCCTTCAGGACCCTGATCCAAGCTCACAAAGAAGCCACCTGCAGCTTATAAGATAGCATAGCAAATTGCTTCAAGAAGGCTGCTGAAGGGAGGAGAGGCCTAATCCTGTTTCCTTAAAGAACTCAGACCAAGAACTACACACACAAATTCACCCTCACACTCACCCTGACAGATACCTGCATTTTCCTCCCCTAAAGCAGAATGATAGGTGACGCAAGACCACAGACTCAAGTGAAGCTAAGGAAATGCCTGCCCTCTCCCCACCCAAGGCCCCCTTAGCCAGCAGAACCTCTATGACCTCATGGTGCAGTAGGTCACAGCCTAAGGCCTAGGGCTTTACCTCCCTGGGCAGCTCAGGGTTCCTGCAGCAGCCACTGCCCTGCCTGACCCCTCTCACACCCCACCATGTTGGATGGTATCCCCCACCTGCTAACACTGGATGAAGCTGATGCCACCTGGACGCTCATCAAGGATAAGGTAGATAGTGTAAGAGGGCTAAGGAAGAAGTAACAGAAGTGTGACCTCGGGTCTGATCAGCTCATGGGCAGAAAGGGGTGGGAAGCCTGAAGGCAATAACTAACTTTACTCAGAGCTCACATGCCAGGCACTGCACTGACTGCTCTGCACACAGTCCGACTTAGTCACAATGGCAAAGACATCAAGTTCCCTTGAAAAGCAACAGGGAGCTATAAAAGTAAAGAGGTGTGCACAGGGGTAGGACTTAGGTCAGGAAGATTGCCTGGAGACACTGACCTCTAGCTAGACAAGTAGGAGTTATTCACACATAGAGGATAGAGGAATACCTGATTCATAAATGGTGCATAATAAACACCTGAATGAGATCATGAGTGGTAGGTAGGTGGGTGGGTGAATGAACAGTATACAAATTAAAGGTAGAACACACACAAAATCCAGGAGGAGAAAAAGAAAGATGCCTATTTGTGAACTACAAATAGTCCTCCAGAGCAGAGTTCTGAGAGCAGCGGTGATAATGAGGTATGAGGTCAAAGAGATACAGGGGCTAATCATGAAAAGCCTTTTAAGCTTTCCAAAGAAGCTGGGCTTTATTTTGAGCTCTTCACAGACATTCCCTCTGCCTTAGCTTCCACAGAATGAGAAATTTGGGTTTTGAGCCAAAAAAATAGATTGCCAGGAGCAGGCAGATCTCAGCTGGATCTGAGTTCCAAGTATCCAACAAATCCCAACAAATCTTGATAGCCAGTAATTTCTGAGGTTGGAGAATTTAGGGATCAGTTTCTGGTTCTATGATCTGAAGGAGGGTGAACTTAAAGCATTCAAAGAAGGCAGCCCACCAAGTTTCAAACAACCCGCTTAAAGTACTGCCTACCAAACTCAAGGCAGCTTCAATAGCATGTAGTTCACATTCGAAATGGAGCAGCTGCTCACCACAAAGGTCAGTTTCCCAGGAAAGCAGAAACAGGAGAGCCGGAGTATTAGAGGGCCTGAGTTCAGCAGTGTAGAAGCTTGGTCTTATATTAGATCAATAAAAATTTGGGTGAAATTAAATGGGGTCTTCACCTGTTAGAAAGCTACTCTATCTCAAGGTATCAGAAAAACTCCCTGTCCTATTTAAATGAAAAACTGTGAGGAAACTCAGGGTAGAGACATGCAGGGTAAACCACTGGCAGTTATGTGGCAAATTCAAGGACACCACTGAGTGAGGACACCATTCCTCTCTAGAACTGCTGACAGTTTATTGGGCACTTTGTACACATCTGGCTAAACAGAATGTGGCTTAAGAGCTTTGAATTCAGAATTCAAACTAGCCAGGGAGTATCCAGGAAGATAATATTCCATACCATCAGTTTCCTGGGCTGCCCTTAGGAGATCAAAATTTGCAGGCCTCTAAGTTCCACAGAACTTCCACCCAGAAGTAAAAGTGCAGTGGGAACAGGTAGTGGTTTCAAAAGGTGACTCTACCAGAACAGTCACCCTAGCATAGACCTGAGCACCTTATTTTTCCTATTTTAGGAAAATCACCAGGTCTCTCAAGGGTAAGAAAGAGGACCTACCTAATAAATGCCCATGGCAAATTCATGCTATATCCTGGGAAAGAGTCTCTAGTTAAATCAGAGATTCACATTTGAGCAGAAATTTGGACCCTAAGAACCAGGTATTTTAAATGTCACACTCCTGTTAGAGGGACCTCTCTGGGAGACACTCCCATTTGTCTTATTTATATAGGACCCCAGGCACCAAAAAAGCAGCTAGAGTAGGATTCTGAAGTTAAGCTTGGTGACCATGTTTTCACTGTCATGGAGCAAAACATTCTATACAAAAATGCCAACCCACCAGTGCTCTGCTCTCACCCCTGGAAACCCAACTGGCCCTTCTCAGAGCTCCATTCTTCAGCCTGAGACCCCACCCAAAAGAAAAGTGTTCCATGTCTCAGTGAAGCAAAGGACAAGGAATGATGGAAAATTCTTCCATGCAGATCAACAAAGAACACCAATTATTTCCCTGGCTAGGTGACAAAAGACAGTTGTCTTCAACTACCTCAGCTTATCTGAAGTACAGACACAACTCCATCCGTTAGCTACCCTCCTTTTATGCTAGGGGACAGTACTTCTCAAACAGCTTTGTGTAGCAAAAACAGATCAGCCTTAAGGGACCACTGGGGAATTCTATCAGAAAGCCTGCAGTGGGCAACATTGGGAAATTAGGGCCTGGGGGGTGGGAGTACAGCATACAGCATTTTAAGAACAGTTCTCAAAGATGAAAGGGACCCAGAGAGGGCATTTTGCGTGCTCCCAAACAGAAGTCTCACCCAATAATATCCTGGATGAGTCAAGATCGTACCTAAGTACAATTACTAGAGAGGATCCTACAGGGTTTCCCAGTTGGTCATAATGTTTAACTTTCCAGAAGTGGTTATCAAGCCCAAAAAGACCAAGACAAGGACAAAACCAAGAGGAACTGTAATCCCTAAAAGCATACTGGAACTCGCATTTGAGGCCTCAAATAGCTAAAAGAACTATGCCCTGCAGCTACAGCAGGAAGTGTATATATACTAAGGGGTTACAGACAGTTTAAAAATGGACATTCCACACCTACTTTTGAGTAACCATTCTTGGTTAATGACATCAACCATCTAATCAATTGCCTAAGAGTAACCTTTCAGGATTCCTTTTCCCATACTCATTAAGTGACCAAGTTCTATTAATTTTACAACCTAAGTATCTTCCCCCACTATTTTAGTTCAAGGCCTCACCTCATCCTCCCTGAAGTGTTACAATATTCTTAACTGATCTTTCTCTCTCTCCTTATTTATGTCTTCCTATCAAAATTAGCTTTCAAAAATGCCTTTCTGATCCTGCCCCTCCTACCCAGAGCCCTTCAAATGGCTTCCCACTGCCTTCAGGGCAAAATTCCCCATCACTTAGCTACCCACAAGACCTTTCATAATCTAGTTCCTGTCACCTTCTTCATACACTACCTTTAAGTAATATGAAATTACATGTTCCTGAATGTGCCCATCTTAGTTTGTAAATTCAGATTTTTTCCACTGACTCTTCCCTCTGCCTGGATTGACCATTCTCCTACATAATTCCTTCAAAGCTCAAGTATTATTTATCACCTAGAAACCTTCTTTGTTCCTTTCCTGTCAAAGACAAAAGTCTGTTATATTACTTCTTGTCTCCTCCACACCTTACTCTCTTACTGAGCTGACTACTGTTTACATTATTGTCTCTTCCATTAGACTGAGCTTTTTAGGATAACCTATTATTAGGACAAGGACAAAGCTTCATTCTTTTATGAGTCTTTTAACAGAGTTTGGAACATAGTAGACATTCTTTGCTACAGGAGGGAACTGGGAGATAAGTAAGAGGCCTAACAGTCTGAGCAGTTGTAGAGACACTATCAAACAGTGAACAGTGGGACGGTCAATCTAGAGAAGGCTATCAGGTAACTCCTGCCCCTAACTCAGTCCCTGACCTATAAACTGGCCACCTGCAGGTTATCGAGGAGCACTTTGGGCCCAATGTAGTGGCAGTGCCTTTCCTGTCGGATGCAGCCTGCTATGACCTACTGGGTGTGCTAGTTAAACAGTGCCGCGCAGCCCACACCCGCCTGCCTTTACCAGGTCGGCAGGGCCGGCGGGTGCTACAACCAGTGGGGCTGCTACCAAGCCTCCTGGAGCAGACAGGGTCTGAGGGTGCCTTTGCCCACTGCACTCGGGAATACTCACCAAATGGCCGAGCAAAGATAGCCTATGAAGAAATGCGACTGTTGGATGGGCAGCCCTGCCAGATCCGCCTGCATGTGGGTGGCCTGCGCAAGAAGGTGGCCTTCCTGCTGCTACCACCAGGGCAAGTGAGCCTACATCAGACTCTTCCCTGGCTCCGAAGCACCCACAGCATCTATGTCATCTACCAGGTCTTCTCCTGTTCCTGGCTGCAGCTGGGGCTGCTACCTACAGCCCATGAGCCCCAGCAACTCCGGTTGCAACGGTCATTGCCTATTGCCTTCTCCTGCCTCAAGTTTTCACTGCAGCCCAAAGGAGTACTGGGACCACAGAAGCCCCTGACCAAGGACCCACTGCCCCACGGGGCCAAGTGGGTTAGACCCAACCTCAACACCGTGCCACCTCTGGCCCCAACCCCAGCCCTGGCCAATATGCCTAAAGTTGATGTACCCCCGCCTGTCCTGGCTCCACCTATACCACCTCCCCAGGAAGGGCCAGAGAACAGACTCACCAGATTCTACTACAAAGGCCGAAACCCCTTCCGAAGGGGGTCCCAGATGTTGTCAGGTACTGCTAAAGGTAATGAAGATGAGAAGGATAGATGAAGTGGAGGGGGAGAGGGCATGGGGAGTATAGCCCAGGAATGTGTGGGGCACCTGCAACTCCACACTGGACCATGAGTGGGGGATGGAGTGAGAGAGCCAGGGGAGGTGAGATGGAAGCATGATCCTGGTGATGGGTGGGCATAGCACAAGACCAGAGGGAGGGACCAGGAAAGCAGAAAGACCAGGGCATTAGTCAAGCTGTGACTATCCCCAGCCCTGGCAGAGAACTGGCTCTTCAGCTCCCGCAGATCCCCACCAGGAGCCCAGGGTGTGGGCCCCGGGAACCCCGACCGGCACTCCATGTCCCTGCCCCTGCTGCAGGGTCTGTCCTCAGAGTTCGACAGCGACGACTGAAGCTGAGGCAAAACATGCAGGGGGCAAGACCCCCAAGATCTGGCATAGGGATTGATCCCCAATAAACATCGGCTGCTGCTCCCCCAAACCATCCTGAGCCCATGCTCCTTCCTTCTGGGTTCTAAAGAAGGAGAGTCCCTACTTTTTCCCTAGGCTTCACGACCCCTCACCCTCTAAGGGCTTAAGAAGCACCTTGAAACCTAAGCATCAATGTCATCACCAGACAGAGAATACCCCAACCCTCCCCACCTATGTACAACCTTCTTGGGGCCCCAGCCTCATAGAAAAAGGGTTGGAAAGAAGAACGAGCACAGAATAGAGATTTCCCTTTTATACATATTGCAACAAGTTCTCCATAAAACATTCATCAGAAATAAATTAAAAAGTCCTCTTGCCACCACCTCCGAACATAAAAAGGAGCCTGCACCGAGGCCCCAGTCAGGCCACTCAAGGCCCTGATTGTCCATGGAACAAAGTTAAGGACTGAGGGGCCCGAAGCCTGAGACGGGGGGGCCAGAGCCCTCCTCTGAAGTATCCAACAGGAAAGGTGAGGTGACAGCATGGGCCTGGGAGATGGCAGCCAACTCCTTGAGAAACTCAGGGAAAATGACTGCACAGTAGACGGCATTCTTGACTCGCAGAGCCTCACCTTGATGCTCAGGAGCCCCACCCCGGGGGGGCAGAACTGGAGTCGAAGCCCCAGGGGAGCCGCCACCTAGGCCAAGGCCCGTGCCGTCTCTCCCGGGCTGAAGAACCAATTGTGCCACCTGCCGGGCCCTGGTTGGACTGTGTGCATGTCGCAGGAGCAACTCCCCCAAGGATGGCCTCCGGCTCTTCACTGGGAATAAACAGGGGTATCGTGAGGGTGCTGGGGTCAGGAGAACTCCCTTGGTCTGGGGGAGATTTCCCCACCCACTCGGTTCATGGACTTCTCTATGCTAACACCAAAATGCTGCCTGCCCAGCTGCTTCCCCCTATCCAGCCTCACCATCCACCCAGCCATCATCCTCAGTCTTCTCAGTCAACACTCCAGCCACTTCCTTCCCAGCCAAGACCCCTTCCTTCTCTGGGGCCCCTCACCCTGTGGGATTCTCTTAATACTCCTCCCTTGCCGATCACTACTCTACCAAGCTATTTCTCCTCACTCCTTACTTCATGCTTTCTGTCACCCTCCCGAACTAGAGTTAACCACTTCCACCTTCCAACCCTGCCTATCTCTAACACCTGACCCACATCCTCTGCTCCTTCAGTACCTACATGGACTACATATACAATCATAGTTCAACAACTTTATCACTTCTCTCCTACTCTGGTACTCCAAGGTCTACTCTCCTATGCCACCACTTCACCTTCCACCCATCCCTCTCCTGTATCTACCAAGGCCACCTTCGACTGGTTGTGGCCAGACAACTTCATGTCAGCTTAAACTCAAGTGAATCATTTAAAATATTGCCTTTCCTCTTCTGATTTGCTGCCTGGATTCCTGGCTCTGGATCTATGTCCAACATCTATAACCTAGACTCCAGGGATCTAGTCAGTAGCTCATATTATGGTTCCCATTCTCTACCTCTATGTATTACTACAGAGAGGTGCTTGGCACTCAGAAGCCTTCACAACCAGGTTCACTATGCCTCCTCCAACCTCTTCTCAAACTCTGTACACCCTACCATGCTTTTGTATCCATACCTCTCTGCTCTTCCAGAAACCCTACAGGCTTTTTCATGCTTCTACAGTCCCCTCTGCCTTAATTTTGCTCACCCCCCACTGTTTTTATCCTTGGTTTAATTTCACTAGCCCCACCTCTCTGGTAAACCTCCTCTGATTTTCCCTCCAATGACTTCCCATGTTACTATCCTCATCACATCATATTGTAGCAACTTGTTCACAGGCCTTCTACCTCATACACTAGTCTGTGAGCTTAAGCCTCTATCTTAAAAGCATAGCCTCTATCTTATTTATATTTGTATCGCTGGGTCCTCCACAGTGAACACAGAAAGGGACTGTGGAAGCCAGAATAGTCATCGTACTGGACCCAAGGAAATCATGCTAAGGAACCTGAGCTGAGTCTTCAGAGCAGTATAATAACTGGTGGTATGCTCATCCCAATCCATATACTTTTCTCCCTAAGCCCCCATCCTACTCCTGTCCACTTGTTCTCACCATCTTATTTGCCTCCTACTTCGATTAGCAAATAAAGGATGACTTCAATTCCCTAACCCTCCTCTCCATACTCCATTGGTACTTATTTCCTCATCTGCCTCAAAGGGTTTTGGGGAAAAAAACCCACCTTGTTCAAAGTTAATCCTTTCCTGGTGCTCTGGGTCACACTACCACCACTTTTGGGATCTTGCTCCCTCGGTTATGGCATTCCTCTACTCTCTGTAGACTATCAGCTTTTTGAAAGCAGAGACCTCGTCTTGTACCTCCCTGAGTCCTCTATACCAAAGACAGTGCCTAGCACATTGGCAAGTGCTCAGATACTTGCTGACAAAAGATCTAGAACTGCATAGCCATATTTAATTCTTCCTTCTTCCTTTTACCCTACAGCTCACCAAATCCTCCCAATACTTCCTTGCTATTTTCACCTTAACAGATCCTTCCGTTCTGTGTCTACTATTCTAATTTAAGCCTTAAAGGTCAATCTGCATTACTACAGAAGCCTCCTGACCGTTTTCCTGACTCCGTTTTCTCCTAGCTCCAATTCACCTAGCAAGTGAACTAACATACTTATCTCTCCACTCTCAAATCTAAGTTGTTCCAATGGTTTCTCACTGACTAAAAGATCACAACTTCTACCCAGCCCAACGTATACTCTGAGAAACTTCTGCTCTGGCCAGCCTTACTACCAACTGTCCTACCACTTTCTAACTCTCCTGCTACAACTAAATAAATAGTTCATGGTGTCCCCTGAACAATAGGATAAAGCCATTTCACTCCTTTGCCTATCCAATTCCTACCTATCTCTCAAGGCCCATGTCAAATGCCACATCTTTTACCAAGCTGTGACAATATCTCAACCTAGAAACTACTCTGTGCCCTTGCCTACCTCCAACTCCTAGGGCAGTTTTTGCTGGAACTGCTGATTTGGCTCTTAAATGCACAAAACTATGTTTTATCTTCTAACCAGAAGCTTAAAGACAAGCATCCAGACTCATTTTTCCTGGTTCCAAACACAAAGCTTCAACTTTAATAACAGCTCAATTAACCTGGGCTAATGAGCTGCCTATGGAGGGTGGGAAAAGGGGTGGTGGAGTATGCCTCACCTAGGGGATCAGAGCGGCGGGAAGCAGGTCCTGCTGCAGGGCCCTCAGCCCAGTCCAACTTGCCACGGGCGATGAGGTACTTCTTGGCTTTGGATAGCAGTGCTGGGAAATCCTCCTGGGAGGCTGCAAAGCTCTCAATCTTATTCTTCACAGAGCCCAGCACCTATGAAGCACAACTTCATGACATGCCTGGGTGGCTCTAAACTGACAAAGTCCTTTCTAGTCCCACTGGGCCTGTTCCCAGCCCCCCTCAGGGCCACTCCAGCTGTGGGCCTGGCCCACCATGGAGCCTGGACGCACCCATGCATGCATGCATCGCACACCTGCAGCAGGGACTTGACACTGGGCTGGAAGACCATGTTGGTGTTGAGCAGGAAAGAGCGGAGCAGGGGCTGGGGGTGACAGGCCAGCTGGGCCACCAGCCCCGTCAGCAGGAAGTTGACATAGACGGAGTTCTGCAGCATATTCTCGAGTTTGGCAAAGAGCACAGCCATGAAGGGGCCTGAGTGGGTGGGCACAAGGTACAAGGCCTGAACACAATGCACATAGCACGCATTCCTCCCAAGAACAAGAGATCCCCCCCACTAGATGAGAATCATTTCTATGTTAGTCTCTGGGTATGTTTAAATATCCTGTGACCACCTATTCTAGAGGAGATAAAATGGCAGGCACCACAGGGTCCAGATGCCAGCTCTAAACTCGTGATGAAAAGCCAGACGGTAGGCTCTGGAGTCACACAGACCTGGCTTCAATTTTCAGCTTTACTAATTTATCAGACAGATCAAAACTCCCCAAGCAGTTTCCTACTTGGTAAAATAAGAAAACATACCCACCTCGAAAGGTTATTAAGAGGATCCAAGAGATACTCCTATAAAAGCATTTAGCCCATAATCTAGCAAATTTTAAGTATTCTAATAATAAGTATAAGCTACATAGCTAAAATATTCCTCAGCTTTTTAAAAACCTTCACCCAAGAGGCACAATAGAAGAAAGAACAAGAAAGTTATTAGGACCAAAAGAAGAATCAGGCTACACACAAGAGAGAGGGAAACACTAGACCCACATCAGGAAGACAGCAAAAAGGAAGTGCAGCAAAGGCAAAGGTGGCTACATGGGCCACGCTAAAGCTGGGGAGGAATCTTGGGAGGATCAAAAAAGAAATCAGCTCTTTTCAGAAGCAGGTGGAATAGAATCTGTAGAACAAAGAGAAAACTGATTCAGGGTAGGCTCTCTGGTGGGAAAGAAGGTAATAGAAGGAATTAGAATGAGCTACCGGGCAATCTGGCCTCACCTAAGCCAGATCAGCAGCACGAGGATGCTGGAACCACCACAGTCTGTCTGATCAGGGATTGGTGGGGGAAAGTAGTATACCTGAGAGCTGCACTATGCAATGAGAAGAACAACAAAGGGAAAGAGACAGTGAATCCTGAGAAAGATCCTACAACATTCTCCACTCCAGATACACATGAGTATTCTAAGCTCCAGAACAACTCTAGCTTAACAGGATCCTAAGTTCCCCACAACTTTGTCCTGTTCCTCTTATTTCCTGGGACTTCCTTGCAAGAGAAAATTCAAAAAGCTCAGATGAATTTAGAGAAAAAGCACAGAGTTTCAATTAATGCTTCAAGAATATGGTAACACCTGCATACCACCTTCTAGTGGTGCTGAATTGGAAGGAGCAGAGCAAAGCCTACATAAATGGAAAGACGTATTTTCTGTAGTCTGCAAGGAGTTGTTGTCATGATCAGAACAGAAGCCCTGAATGCTGTGCCAGGAGGCTGACAGCATATCCCAGGCCCAGTTAGGATAAGTACTAATCAAGGCATGATTCACTTGACTACAAACCACCAGAAGATGGGTGGTTGCCCTGGTCAACTTGAGAGATGATAATCCTGTTCAAAGCTACCATGTGTTGAGTTCTCCCAACGTACCAGCATCACAGTAAGTGATTTACATGCATCAATGACACAGATGGACACTAACTCAAGGTATGTCTCATCCAAAGGACTACACTGCTTCCCAGAGGAGGGTTTTCTTTGTTTCTTTTCCCAGTGCAGGATGTGGAATAAAGCGAGAGGTAGATGAGGGCTGGGCTGGGTAGAGCTTGCTCTCAAACAAAAACAAAGAGGAGTTAGCCCAACGACTCAAGTCAGGTCTAGCTCCAGGGTCTTCTGGGGAGACTAGGCAGCTCAAGGTCATGCTTTGTCTTTGCTGTCAATGGGGTATCTGCCTCACTCTATCTGCCTCATTCCTTACTACTGACTGTAAATCTTTAAGAACATTTTACTAGGCAGTCATGGCAACCAACAAGGTACAAGGACGGGGAACAGGAGAAACTGAGTCCTTCTCTGAAGCACCTGGAAGAAAGGAAGCCAGGGCTGAGAAGGGGAAGAATACCAGAACTGACCCTGGGCCACACAAGAGCTGACAGGAGGCCCAACACCCAGAAGGACATACTGGTGGGAACAGCCTGGTTTACAGGTGCCTCACATACAGGACATCATGTGTGTCTTCCACATGGTTCAGGTATACTGCTGCGATTCACCAGGCAACACCAAACACAGAATATCCTGATCACAAATCCCAAAATGCCCAGACTGGGAAAGAGGAGGAACATGCATATAGGACAGACATATAAGGCTCAGACATAAGTCAATACTCAAACCAACACAGGCAGGGAAAACACACAGACAGACACAGAGACACAAGTATGACATGGTATGTATCTGGATGGTACCCAAGCAAAATGGTAAGGAGCTAGGCAAGTACACAGAAATGACATAGCCAAGAAGTCTCAGAAATCAGCACAAACATGTTGAGAACATGCAAAGACTACACAAAGGAGAAGGCCTAGGCTGAGTAGCTTACCAGTGAAAGGCTGGCTTGGCAGCTGGTTGAGAGTCCTCAAAGGGCTGCTGAGGAAGGGGCCAAGGGGCTCAGGGGGACAGGTGAAACTCTCATAGGCCTCCTCCTCCTCAAGAGGTAGTGGAGGCTCGAGGGGGGGCTCTGAGCTAGCCCCACCATTGCTCAATGCCACCTCCAGCTCCCGGAGCTCATGCCCAAAGCCCTCTAGTCCTGCCATGCCCTCAGAGACACCCTCTAGCAATTCCCCAGCTCTCTCCTGTGGTACCCGACGAACCTTCTTGGCCCCTTCAGGCCACAGTCCTGGCACCCCATTGAGCTGGGGAGGGGGCAGGTGGCCGGGGCCCTCCCCTGCACCCCCAGCAAGCCCCCCACTCCCCAGCTCTTCCTCCTCCCTGTCTCCCACATTGTCCCTGTCCTCCTCAGTTAGTAGGCTGCGTTTCTTAGTCCGGGGGCCAACAGGACTGGGCTCAGGAGGGGGCCGCTCGCCATCATAGGGAGCAGACCAGGTACGGCAGGCTCGGACACAGCGGTCCACACCACGGCGCGCCTCACGCAGATACTCCAGGTAATTGTCTTCCAGCTCACCAGGCTCCTCCACAGGGCTGGGCCGTCGGCCAGGGCTGGAGGCTGGGGATGCAGCAAGCCCTGGTGAGCGAGGGGCTGGGGTTGGGGACTCAGAGCCACCCAGGCTCTGCTGTCGCAGGAAGAGGGCCAAACGAGATGGCGTGGAGGGCCGGGGAACTGTCACTACAGAAGAAGAATCAACACTTGGGCTTCCAGGGCCTGTAAAGGGGAAAAAAACATTGAGAGATCAAAGAGACAAAGGTCCTGGAAGAGGGATAAGACACCTGGGGAGACTGAGAGAGAAAGAAATGGAGCAGCTAAAACATGGGACCATTTCAGGCAGCTGACTCCCCACCCTCCAAATTAAGCTTTTCCTCATCCGCAACCACCCCTCATCACCACCACCACCAAAGAAACAATGGAAACAGGAAAAGTACAGGACTGGAATGAAGAAGACAAGTAGCTTTGCTCAGAAGCTACAATTACTTTGATGGAATAAAAAGCCAGCCTGCAAGACCCCTCATCCACCTCCCAAGAGATTGAGTGCCACTCATGGCCACCTCCCTCCTCCCACCGTAACCCCACCTTCTTGCTAGGCTCCCCCAGAACCCAGGCCATACCCGTGGTGTCCTCCCTTCTCCCTGCCTCTCTGGTAGGCCCACCTCGTGCCCACGAGGCATGCTCTGGACGGGGTGGGCTGGGGGCATGGTGCCGACAACAACGTGGGATTAGGGAGAGAAACTTGTCTGCTGCTCGTCCATATAGGTCCACATCACGCACAGCTGGCTTCTGGCTCAGCATCACATGGTTACAAGGGACAAGATACCTGGAAATGACAGCAGAAAAGGGACACAGGATAGATCAGGAAGGAAGGACAGGACTTGGGAAAACTTCAGGCCAATGGAGCTCTATGGCTAAGCCAGGCTCCAAGAGAAAACTCATTAACAACCCCAACACTGCCCATGGCCCCAGCAATGCACAAGCTCTCAGGGCCCTGGGGAGTTCCAGACCAGCCATCCCTCAGCCCTGCCCCAACAGGTACCTGAGAACCAGCTGCAGCAGGACATCCTCACAGCTGAGGTTCAGGAGGGTCCTGAAGAGACTCAGAGAGACCATGCAGAGCTGGGGGGTGGGGGAGGACGGAGGGAGTCACCGTAAGAGCTCACTACCCTCCATTTACCCAATGGGAACCACCCCACCCCCACAGCCCCAGGCCCAACCAACCACTCCCTGAGAACAGTGTGCACAAGATCTGGCACATAACAGTTATTCAAGTATTAAATAAATTATCACACAACCTTTGTAGGCAAGACTTTACTATTAACAACCAGGACTGAACCATGTGTCAGGTTCAGTATATTTCTACAAACCATACACATGTCAACAGACTGACTCTATGTACTCGTTAGCAGAAATTCCAGCAATACTTAAATGGAATGAATACCATGAAAAGAGACCCTAGGAAATTCTGAGACTGAGTGATGGACTAAGTGAATGTCGTCCGCAGAGGGCAACAGCACAGGAAGGGAATATGCCTACCAACAAACAGCCAGAGGGGATTTGCTCCATCTCAGCTGGGAAGTGGGTGGGGCTGTGAACACTGCGCTGTGTCACCTGACAACATCAGTCTCTCTCAGGAGGTAAGATAAAAAAAAGCTCAAGGGCAGCTGACAGGAAAAGGAAAAACTAGGTGTGTCCAGAACAAGGAAAACCTTTTGTTTTAGAAAAGTAAAAAGGGTGGTGGTCTCTGGCTAGGCAGAGAGAACACACACAGGTAGGCTCTCCCCACTCCTCTGCATCCCCACAAGAACCTTCTCTGTACTTCCCTTATGGCAAGTGCACCCTGGGCCCCCTGAAGACAACTACTGGAGCTTAGTTTAGAACACTACCTGCACAGTATAGGTGCTCATCATTTGCTCATTGACTGTGGGAGAAGCAAAAGCCAACCACAGTGGGGAAGCAATGGACACTATTTTGATTCACATTTTGGACAGCATGGATGTTCAGGAGGTTTATCCTAAATGGCCATTTTAACTAGCAATGCAAACACTCAGACTTCCTCAAAAGTCATGTGGCAGGTGGAAAATGGCCCCCCAAAGATGTCCAATTCCTAATCTCCCAAATCTGTAAATATTTTACTTTATGGGGCAAAAGATACTTTGAAGGTACAATTTTTAAGGTTACAGAATCTGAGAGAGGGAGAGTATCCTGGATTATCCAGGTAAGCCCAATCAGATCACAAGTACTTAAAAGCAGAGAACTTTTTCCAGCTGGGTCAAAAACAAGAAGGAAGAGAGATGTAAAGCAGGAGAGGGGCTCAATCCACCATGTATGGCTGTGAAGATGGAAGGGACCATGAGCCAAGGAATCTGACTGGGCTCTAGGAGCTGGGAAGAATCCTCAACTTACGGCCAGCAAGAAAATGGCAATCTCAGTCCTATAAAACAACCCACCAACAATCCCAATGATCAAGGAAACACAGCCACTCCTAGGGCCTCCAGAAAGGAGCTCCACTGACATTTTGATTTCAGTCTGGTGGGATCCGTGTCAGACATATGACATAAAGAACTGTAAGTTAATAAATTTGTTTTGTTTTAAGGTACTATGCTTGTAGTAATTTATTATGACAGCTATAGGAAACTAATACAGATTGTCAGGCACAGAGACTGGTTAGCCAGCATGATTCACTTTAAGCAAAAAGCCAGGCAAAAGAAGTTCAAAATCAAGCCTAAAACAGCCAAAGAGTGGAAAGGAATGTGACTACCTGTCCAATACAGGCATCCTGAAATAAGCATCTGGTTCCTCCAAGAACCAGGAATCAGGAAGAAATAGCCCAAGAACATGAAGGTGTGTGAGACCAAAGGACCAAATAGAAGATAAACAGAAAATACTAAAGATTAAAGACAATGAGGGAGAATCAAAGAATATTAAGACAAAAGCAAGACAGCATACAACACAGGAAAAAAATCAACCTCAAGAAGGAAATCAACTGTCCCAAAACATGAACAGGACAGTCCATGAGGCCAAATAAATATACAACCATGGTCTAACCTGGGCACAGTGAGAAAAAAAACTTCTTTGGTATCTTTTTAAAATTAAAGCCTTGACATCTATTCCCTACTTGTTTTTAGCAATAGTTCTTAATCCAAGACATGTATCATAATTACTTTTTGGAACATTATAAAAATACACATGTTCTGGACCTACGCCCAAAGATTATAATTCAAGAGATCTACAGCAGAGCCTAGAATCTGTTGTACTTGTCATCATTTTCAAATTCTGAAGCATACGCCTGGTTCAGAAACACTGGTCTAATCAGAGTCAGCCTGGAATTGCTCATCAGACCCTAACTTAGTTATACAGAAACCTCTCCTATAGAAAACATAGCTATCCAGAAACCTTACCTACCTGAAAGCCAACTACCAGGTCCCTTAATTATCTAGAAAGTTTTCTAGAACCCTTAGTGATCCAAGAAATTCTATTTTAAACACAAGGACCCAGGGACCTTCAATTATTTGTAATAGGAGGAGGAAACAAAAATGGTTCCAGAACCAAACTGAATGCCATAAAGTCCATGGCTAAACTAATGCTTTAGTCCCCTAGAAAGACTTCAGATCTTTATTACTTGGAAACTATTTACTCCAATGATATTTACATTTCTATTGGTTAAAGTCCAAACTTCTTACCATGGTATACAAGGCCATACAAGGATGTGAGTCCTGCCCATTCTCTACTCTGATTCCCTCCTATTCCCTCCTTGCTCACTATGCCTCCAGTCACAGTGCTCTTTCTTTCCTCAACTACATTAAGTTAGGCCCATTTGATGTCCTTGGCAGTTGTTCCCTCTGCCTAGAATATTCTTCCACTTGTTCTTCAAAAGACTTAACTCCCTCATAATCTTTAGGTCTTGGCTCAATATCACCACCTCAGTTTTTTTTTGACCACCCGATTATTTTCTAAGCATGCTGTTTGGTTTTCTTATAGCAATGACCAAATTTTCAATTATTTTATCAACATGTTTGCTTGTTTACCTCCTCTCTAAAGGAAGCTCCATGAATTCAGCAACCATGTCTACCTCATTTACCATTAGATTCTCAGTACCAGAAAACAGTACAGCACATAGTGAACACTGAGTAAAAATGTTCAGAACGAAGGTATGTAAGTAGGTGAGAGGGTGGATGGGTGCCCCAGGTCACAGCAGTTCAAATGCAGCAAATCCAAGAGGGAGAAAAGGAAAGCATACCAGCAGCCACTGGGTCAGCTATCAAAGCAGACACAAAACCGCAACAAGTGATCTAGTGTCTCCCACACAGGCCACAGAGCAATACACAACTGCAGAGAACCTCAGGCCAATGTTACATTACTAGTAGGGCACAATGGCAAAATCTACAGTCATGAACAACAACCCAAGTCAGCCAGAGAAGGTAACTGTGCTCTAGATTCACGTATTACAAAATCAGAGGAGTAAATTAAAATACTAAAATCTGTAACCAAAATGGTTAGAAGTTTAATATTAGAAAGTAAATGCCACCTAACTTTGAAGTGACTGCTGAAGATGAAGGCCAAAAAGGGCAGGAAACCCTCCCAGAACAGACGTCAGAGAGAGAAGAAAGCTCACCCTGGTAAGTCAAGATAGAGGTGAGGGTCATACCCGGGAGTTGCTGCCAATACGGGCAACGAGGGTGTCAAGGATGGTGTGGATGTCATGTCGGTGTAACAGCAGGAATCGCAGAAAAGTTCGGAGCAGGGCAGGCTCTGATATACTCCGTAGGAAAAGTTCCAGATAGGCAGTACTGGCAATCATCTCCTCCACAGAGGTCTAGATTAAAGGAAGGGGCAGTATTTAGGGCTTCCCTGCACATACAACGAGTCATTTTCTCTTAATTCCAAGGAGGAACCAGGAGCAGACAAAGAAAAAGGGAAGAGTACCCAGACCACTGCCTCCCCACACTGGTCCTAGCAGTGAGGTTACCACCCCTCAGCCTGATCCCCTAATCTGCCTTGCCATCCATGACTCTCACCTTGTGCAGGGCAGGGCCCATGACAGGAACCAGAAATCCATTATGGATATAATCAACTAGTTGCTTCTGCACCAGAGGGTGAGCCACCTGTAGAGATGCAAGAGAGAGGAAGGAGGGTTGTGAGGGGGACCACTGTATGGAAGGGAGTAGAATGAATGGTACCATACCAGTAGGGCCCCCACCCCCAAAATGACAAAAGAGCAGAACTCCAGGGAACGTACCCCCTTTGACCAAGGGCCAGACCTTCTGCAAACCCCAGTCCCACCTGAATGACTGCATTGCAGAACTCAAGGGAACTCATGAAGAGTGCAAGGGCTGGCACTCCCAGCCAGTCCTCCCGTCGCAGGCAGTGCCAATCATCCCCTGGAACCTCAATCTTTCGAGGCAGCGAGGAGTACAGGGCACTCAGCCCTGTGGCCAGCACCTGAGGGCCATCCCCAAGGATAGGTTACCAAAGGCTCAGACAATACAGAAAAGGGGCACAGGGGAGCTATTAACCCAGAGTTTTGATGGGAGTAGGGGAAAGATGTATTACCAGAGCAGGTATTTAGTTACTCAGTGTGCCAGGACATCACCTGGGACACTGACCCATGAAAAGCCTTAATACCTGCCGCACCCACCTGAGCCCATCTTTATCCCCACCCCAACT
>JAVSCE010016412.1:0-128934 GCA_032199065.1 Smutsia gigantea | reverse complement strand
AGAGGAGACTTCTATTGTCATTCAAATCAGTGTATAATAGTATGAGTAAAACCACCAAAAATGGTGTTGCTGATGCTAACAAATGCAACTCCATCATTAGTGAAGTACCTCAATGTCTGCTGCAACTAAGTGTTCTTCCTTAGTATCTTTCAAAACCCTCCTTTCCCACTAAGTGAAAACTAAGAAGGGTATATGTTATACCCTCTGTAAAGTATCATTGCCTTTCCATATAATGACAAAAATTGCATATGTTCTATATTGATCTGATTAATAACTAGAAAGCACCCCTCTAGATTTTTACTTGTAGAGACATAAGAATAGCAGTATTTTTATGGACAGGGTGTTAACAGGTTTCCCTTTCCCCTTTTCTGCTGCTCTTCACACACCTACTAATGGAAGGAGCCAAATAGGCAGTAAATATGGCACATTAAAAAAAAATCACACCATTTATTATAAGAGTTCCAAATTTATGTTTTCTGAAAAGGATACAAATGAAAACCAGCAGTCTCAACCATAGTAAAAGTCCATCCTTGAAGGTCTTTACATTCTATAATGTTTTAGGTAGGAGATACTGACAACTTTAAAAAAGTATCCTGGTGTGGAAGATAAGCATAGTGGTGTGTTTGTTTGATATTTTATTCATTTCTTCACAGTACTTATTAATCTTCTTTGAAGTGCCAGTCACTGTGCTAGGAGCTGGATTCTATGCTTTGTTACACTTTCAATAAATCAAAAAAGGCCAAAATGTGTGAAAAGACGGCTGCATTTTTTTTAACCCAAATGACAAAGTTTAGTGATCATTTGCTTTTTGAGAAAATGAAGGGCAAGTAGTTGAAGGTTTCAGTAGGTCTTTCCTACACACCAAAAGAAAAGTAACATCGTTTGAATAAAGGCTTTAAATAAAGGTTCCAGATTATTAATATGGCATTTTTAGTGTGGCTTTGAAGGTGAGATGCCTTTTAAAATAATTTTTTAATTGCTAAGAAGAGATGTAGTAGAAGAGAATAGTAGAGTGAATCGTTTTGAAATTGAGAGCTATAATATTTTTACTAGTTTAATTTCTTTCTTAGAATAAATGATTCAAAAATCAAATCAGTGTGTTACACTCTTACTTATTTAATGCAAATGCATGGCCAGATTTCTACTTAGAAATCTAGCTACAGATTATATTGAAAACATCATAAAAGTCAGTGGGTGATACATATGATTACAATCTGAGGACATGATTTTATTCAAAAGAAACTATGGGCAGAGATTTTTTTTTCCTCCTATAGAATTTGAAAAGGAAAATGAGTAAATGATAGAATTAAGAAAATAAGTTGTATTTACCTAACTTGGGAAAAAATATTCCTTAATCTTACAGCATAGGAAATATAGTCAGTAACATTGTAATAACTTCATAATGACAGATGGTAACTATACTTACCATGGTAAGCATTTGTTAATGTATACAATTGTCGAATCACTATGTTGTACCTGAAGCTAAAGTAATAATTTACACCAAACTGTACTTCATTCAAAAAAAAAAAAATGCCTGGAATTCCAAGTCTGAACTGAATCAAGGATCAAAGACCCATAAATTAACACTCTATTTCACAGCTTGAAGAGCTTTTGTTTACTATAGCTACTATGTAAAAAATGGGAAAATAAAGGAAAAAACCTAGCAAAAGAAACTGGTAAAGAGGAAACATTCCAATGCAGGATGTAGTTGTTTTTATGATTGAAAAGACCTAACAAGTTCCTCACAAAACCAAAAATGTCCTGATGAACTAATTAAGTGTAATCCTGGTGGAATAGAGAGGTCAGAAAAGAATATGTCTTGAGGATCATTGAAAGAGAAAGAATTGTCTTAGCTAATATCTTTCAATCTTTTGAAGGGCTAGATGTTTCTTGAAAAAAGGAATAAGAGATGCAATGGAACAAAATAACTAAATAGTTTAATTTCCATTTAAACCATTACATATGTTATTTTCTCAACGTCTCTCACTCTCATAGTATATGTTAAAGATCTGTCTTCAGGACACTGAAAGAATAAGGGGTATTTGCACAATAATGTAAATAATATAAATGAACACAGAAGAAAGGATATTTTGTGGTTACATATGCAGTTCTCATTTCACAAATTCCTAAAGTTATAAACACATTGTAAACTAACTATACCTATTTTCTGTTATTCATGGGAAAAGAGGTTTTTTTTAAAGAAAATTTTCTGTACCTTTTTGTTTAAGAATTAATTACAAAACTAAAAGGAAAACATACAATGTTCTATTTATATACATTTTCTTAGATTCTTAGCTTTCTCTATAGAGTTAGAGATAACATCTTAAAAATTATTAATAAGAACTAAGTATACATAATTTCACTTAAAAAATACTAAGACAAAATATGTAACACTTCAAATATATTTTTACTTCTTCAAGAAGTTTGTGGAGGAGTAAAATAATTTCAAATGGAGGTGATATATTATCAAACATAGCAACTGTTAATCTCACCTAATAATCTGAACTAAATGCTAGAAATATGCTGATCAAAAGGATATTTAATTATTAATTCACTTATTAAATAATCATTAAAAATAAATTATGTTTACTAGCCCGGGCTCCACGTAAAATAAGGTTTCTTATTTTCAAAAAATTATCACCTAGTGGGAAAGACAGGAAACTGTATTTGGGTTGATAATTACTATGGTAACTATAGTAAAGCATAAGTATTCATAAGAAAGTAGGAACATATGAGAATAAACACTGGTAACTATTGAGTTTCCTTTTTTGTCACCTAAAATCAAATGGATTCCTTGTAATCAATTTGACTGAATGTTAATTTTCTCATCTAAACTAGAGTGTCAGCAAGAAGAGAAAAATACAAATGAGGTCATCTATTATTAAAATCAATTCTAGAAACTTTCTCTTGAAAACAAAACTTCATTGCAGTTGGGTAATTCTGTATATTTTGTTAATAGCTTTTTAAAGTCCTCATCAAAGTTATGCTACTCTTTGATTTTTCAACCCAGGGTCTTTTTTCTAATGATGGACTTATATTCAGGTTGAATTGAATAATGATGTTGTTCCTAGAGATGGGCTCTTGATCTTACCATGAGAAAGAATTCAAGAACAGACACAAAAAAGTGATTGAGCTTTAAAAGTTTATTGGGAAAATAAGAATTTAGAGAAAAGCTAAAGTGCACACCTAACAGAGGGGTGCTGGCAGACCTAGAGAGAAATGCACTAGGGAAATAACAGGGAGCCTTTTTATGTAAATAGAGATGAATATTTATCAAGTAGAGATAGGTTTCAAAGGGAACAGGTGGAGTCTTCTTGGAGGTCAGGCTTATTCTATCACGGGTGGGGGAGTTTTTGGCTATGTTTGGTTCTCTTTGGAACTGTTGTGTGGAAAGGTATGATTTTTTACTATCCTAACAATGGAAGGGCATGATTATTGTTATGTTAATGAGTGTATAATATATTTTGGAGTAAAGTTTGGGTCAACTTCTCCTCCATGTTGGTACCAGTCAATGCCAGCTGGTCTGTCATCTATATTTTTATTCCCCATGTCCTGCAAGAAAAGCTTACTGGAAATGTGTAGAGTGTAGGCATCTAGGTTAATGTAAAACCCTTCCCTGCTCATGACTGGCTGTCTACCTACTCTTAACAATATTATAATCATTTTAAGTTATAGATTATTTAAAAACATTGAAATGGCAAGATTTTTTTCTCCCTGTTCTTCTATCTACTCTATTACCTTTCCTTCCCACTTCTTCTCATTTTGCTTTTCCTTCTTCTTCTTCTACCTCATAGAGGCCAAGTATACACTAAATGGACAAAGTGATGAAAAATTGGAGAGTAAATTCTCTACCAAAAAGTAGATGGCCTGAAATTGCTACTACACAGATATTTTTTTCCC
Organism: Smutsia gigantea; assembly: GCA_032199065.1. Taxonomy (NCBI): domain Eukaryota; kingdom Metazoa; phylum Chordata; class Mammalia; order Pholidota; family Manidae; genus Smutsia; species Smutsia gigantea. The sequence continues at coordinate 125,034 of JAVSCE010016412.1, read as the reverse complement.
CACAAACTAGTTGCTTTTCTTTGCTGACTAGAGTCCAAGATTTATTTTTCACTGGTATTTCACAAGATCACAGAAGTACGTATTTTTAAAGCTAGGTTGAGTATTAGAAAGTAACATAAACCCTTAATTTTACAGATGAGAAAAAAAAGAGGCTCCAAAATATGCGATATGTTCAGTCTCAAAATGAGTCCCAGTGCTTTAAAAATTCACCTCTAAAAGTCAAGCCTTTTTATTAAAGGGGACGTGGCAGGCAAGGAAAGAAGTGATAGATAATAAGTCCAGAATAGACCATTGGAATCATCAAATTCTGAAAAGTAAATATTTATTTAAATATTCAAGTAATTGTATATCCATATGGCCGTGCATAAAAAATTTAAAGAGCTAAATAAATTAAATTCACATTTTAAAATCATTTGGAATTCATATATGATCAGGTAAATTTTGTTTCTCTTTAAACTGCAAGCAATTCTCTTTCAATAATCCAATATATTATAAATATGAATTGGGATGAAACATTTTCTGAACTTGATCAACTTTATGTTTTAGACAATTTAAAACTCTAGTAACAAAGCTAATTATTTTCCTTTATACCTTCCTTTTAGAGAAATGTTCATGGTGGCCGCTTTCCTGTTTTAAAATAAAAACCAATTAAAAAAAACTAAACTAAAAGCATTTACCTATTTTTGTGTTCAGCAGCTTTGTTATTGTTTTTGATTTTTTAACTTCCATGTAGGTCATCTCTATTTCACCTAGCTTCTTTGCCACTCTCTTTCTCATAGGGTAGATTTTGCCAGTACTTCTATTTGGAGGGTTTTCTGAGATTGAATATAAGAAAGTGATCAGGACAGGAGCATAATAGATATTTGCAAGGGGCTTCAGTGTGACTTACTAAGGACATAGCTGAAACCTTCTCCATTCCGAAATCCTATCATTACCATGGAGATCCTAAAGGCAAGTAATATGTTTTCACAGTGGCTAATCCAACTTCTAGAAATAGGTTGAAAAACTGCATATGATATGTAATCTCAGAACAGCCTTAGTAGAAGTTGAAGAAGCAAACAGGCAGGATTGCCACAGAGATGAGCTTCTCCTGGCAGATTGGCTACCAGCCAAGCTTGTTTAACTCATTAGAATCAGCCATTATAAACTAGCTTTGCAATGCTGAACGAATGGCACCTGATTTAAATATCGAGAAATGCATCCTTTCTTAAAGAACTTTTCTCCCTCTTCTGGTTTGACTGTATGCATATATATACATGGTATTGTTTTCCATTTTGAAAAACAAAAGTTTTAATGGCTTCTGTAGTATAAGAGCTATCAAAATGTAGACAGAAGAGGTATGTACTTTGTCCTTTACTTTCAACAATAAAAATATATCTTTATAGGCAAGGGCTGATCCCAGTTTGGGTTCCTGAAAGTCAGACAGCTTGGCAACCCTCTTTCAGAAAAAGAACACAAAATTTAAAAGTATGTAATTGCACTGAGAACTGAGTATTTATTTAGAATGTGAACATAAGAGCCTTAGAAGCAATTAATGAAAGGAAGAAGTTACAAAGTTTGATTTCCATGAGGTAGGATCCTAGTAAAACCACCTATTTGACTGATTTTTTTTTGTCCATTGGCAAAAGCCATGAATAGTGAGTGTATATTTTATCATATTGTTCCATAATCCTTAACTCCTTATTTAAAAGAAATACTGTTTTTAAAATATTAGATATTAGTATCCTCAAGTTTATTCATTTTATAATACCCTATGTGATATCAGAGAACCTAATAGTTTTATTTATATTTATAAATAAATAGTTTTATTAACTCTCAGGTGTTTATCATATAGGAAATACTTACAATAGTAATTAATTTGAACCAAAAAAAAAGAGAAATGCTATTGTACTTACTTTGTCAGGAAAGTATACACAAGTATGCTAATAACACTACCTTTTCATTTTAGAATAAGTAGAAACTTAAAAATCTCCTCAAATATGTAGTGTCATCTCACAGTTGTTAGCTGAACAAAATAAAGGATACTTGCTTTTGTTTATTAAAAATATGAAATACTTGACAGTTTCATACTGCTCAAATGTGAAAGTATGATCAAGAATTTTCCTCAGAGTGCTGCAACATAATATTCACCAGTAACAGATCAAAATTATTAATTACTTTGGGATTTTGGTTGTAGAGAAATAAACTGTTCAATCATGTGTCTGTGTAACAAGAGTTGTCTACACCACTACAAATCCAAAACTTTCCTTTTAAAAAGGCAATGGAATTAACCACTGTTGAAAAACTAAATCCTGTGCTTTAAAGATAGAGATTTTTTTAAGCTATAGCTTTCTTCTGCATTGATTATCCAGACTTCTCCAAAAGTAAATTATAAAATATTTCACATCATTTTAAAAGATATCAATGTAAGTAAAATATAATCATGGTGCATATATTTTTCATAAAAAAATTAGTTCCCAGATAGTTCTTAGATGTTTGCATGGCAGGACGTTTTTTTTTCCTCCAAATGTACTCAATTAATCACGTGCATCATAATTACTGGATTGCTTCTTAAACTGATGGTGCCAAGATCTGTTTCCAGCCCAGTGAACTATCATCTTCAAGGTGGGTTCCACATATCTACGTCTTTAAAATAAGATGTCCAGGGTATTTGTCTGAAACTGAAGTTTATGAACTGCCTTAAAAACAATTTTCTTATTGCATTTTATTAGTAAACATTTAAAAGTAATTATTTAACTGTTTCTTACATTTGGCTATAAATATTGAAATGTGAGAGTAACCTTGGTTTAAAAAAAAACTCACTGAAGTGCTAAAGATATTTGCAAAGCCCCTATCTTTATAGTCTTATATAGTTCTTAGATAATTTTAAGATTCTTTATCACTTATGAATTTGGATATGGAACCCAACTATCACATTAAACTTACTTTATTTTTTCAGTGACAGATATTTACTTAATGACTCCTTGATAATCTGACAAACTGTCAAGTTTTGATAACATAAATTTTACTATAATTTATGGGCAAAAGTTCAATTTTGAGTTAGTTTATGTAAACCATTAGTTTATTTACCCAGCGATAAACTACAGAGATACATGTGAGAGTGCTCTCTCAAAACTCTCTAGGCATGTTCAAAGCTACCTGCAAATAATGTATGATTCATAGAATTCAAGGAGAAATCTATGTCCTTACCCATCCATGTATCATTAATCTAACCATCTTTTTGTCTCCCATTTCTCCCTTGGTACTATTAGAGTAAATGTAGATCAAAGATAAAAGTAACCTACAGGCTATTCAATCACAAATATACATAGATCTTAAAACAGAGATCAGGCTCCTCCAGGTGGGTCTGTGGTTCACAGCCCAACAGTGAAAAGCAGCTCTGAATGCTTTTTGACAGTTTTAGCCCAGTGTTTTCTGTCCTATTCCAGACCCTGGGCATCCTTCCTTGGCCAGAGTGACTGCTTCTAGAAAGTAATTTTGGATTGAATTAGAGCTTTTTGAGACAGACAAAACATACTTTACAATAGGCAAATTGAATTTCTCTGGTTCAGTGACTGGCTGTGCCACGGCGCCTCTCAAGAAGACTTTCACATTATTGAGAGCTGGTAGATTTCCTTGTAAAATAGCCACAGACAGCACACACATACTACTCGGCTGATTCTTTGTCTGCCATTTCTCTCAGAAATATTTCTATCTTTCACACCCATACAAAACTATTTAAATGAAACATACAAAGAGATGACAGAAACTATTGTCTATGTCTTTGAAAGGAGTATGTTTCAAGTGCTTACTAATTCATGAAGAGGTCCTGAAGGATAGGCTTAGCTCAGTACCTGGTATTGTGCAAATTCAAAGTATCCTTAATGGAGTAAAATGGAAGAGTTATTTACTTATCTCACATCCAATTATAAATGGAGAATTGGAAATAGTTGTAATTATTTGATTAGGAATACTGTGTGGTATCAGCTATTGGAGAAAACTGTTTATCCTAACAATTTAAAAGAAATGATCCTCTTTGTAATTTTCCCTTTTGGAACATTCCTAAAAATTATATACTCCTAAAAATGAACTTACAACAAAGATGTTAACATTCTAAATAATTTTTGCCCCAACAAAGTCAGAAATTTCTACCGAGTGTTCAACATGTGCAGGTATAAATGAGAGAGCACTTTGGTGGGGTAGTATCAGGGGAATTGGTAGCACTCTTAAAAAATAACTTCACATATTCCAAGCTACATAGTTGACTCAAGAATAGTTTATGATTAAAATAATTCATCAGGCAGAGAACAGTTTATCTTTTTCACAGACAGAACCAACATTTGTCATTTCATTCTTAATGTTTTTTCCTAATATTGTCCTTATTTCTGAAACACCTCATCCTGGTGATTTTGCACTCACATTCCCCAGAAAAAGTATGCCTATATGCTTTGCCACATGATAGGAAGTGCCACCTCTATATTGCTTTCTCCTATACACAATATCATTTTGCATCCCAGGTAAAATTTCAAGGCTAGGAAAAAAAGTATCAGGGTCACCTGGCAATGAGGAGCATTCATTCTGACACAGGGGAGATAACTGCATTTAATCAGAAAATGCAGAGTTCTTTGTGGTGATTCTTTGCTCAGAGGTCCTTGGGCTTGGAGCCCTAGTAACAGATGTGATCTCATGCGTGGTCTAAAGAGAACAAAGCCATGGGCGGAAATAGCTCCCTCCATCAGCGAAGGAGCTTCTGCCAGATTAGACTCTTCCTGGTGAGAAGTCACTGGGCATAAAATCTCCAGTGATTTGGTGCTGTTCACTGAGCAAACCAGAAAGCATATGTGAAGGATTCACAAAAGGGCTTGTGTGCATGTGCCACAGGCCCTGGGCTCGGGGAGGGGGGCAAGTTTTGTTGGCTTCCCTCCTGAAAGCATTTCTCAGGGTCTGTTACATTGTGAAACCTCTGGCAAAACTAGGGTATCTAGAACACACGGGTTGAGAAGGTTGATAGTATGTGTTTTTTCTTTACCCTGTTTGTCTCAGTAGTTGGTTTGATTTTGTTTTGTGGGTCAGTATAATAGCAAAACCATCTGTTTTCTGTTTTTCTTCCCTTTTTATTTTAAAAATATAAATAAGACCTTAAGAAGAAACTTGAAAACTGATTGTAATAATGCTTCATATGTCTAACAAGATTTAAAAAGGGTTCTATAAATAAAAGCATTAAATAAAATAAAATTTTTATGGATATATGTTTACCCTCACTTTAAAGAAGTAACACAACATTCAGGGCTTTGACCAAAAATCTGAAGCACTTTAGTGTATGGCAAAATTTAAAGTGAAACAGTGCTTTTGAAAGTGATTTATGTTTTGATAAATTACACCATAAAATTCTATGAATACAGGTTAGCTACCTGGCTTGTTAGCTTCTTAGATGATACTCTGTCAGAAAGAATGGCTTGAACATATTATTTGGTTTATTTTGTTTCAGCAGCTTTGAGGTCCCATGCATGGGCTAATTTTACAGAAAAAGCTGTATTTTTACTGCTTTGCATATTAATCAGCTATTTAGAACACCCCTGCAAAGAAATATCATCATAGAAACAACACATTTTAATGGGGCAGTGCAAAGATACCCTAGAGAATTAATTACAATGAGGCCTATGAAAAGCTGTTTGGCTTTTCATTATTTTATGGGGTTAAGAGGACAGTTGATGAGGTAATGAGACATGAAACATTTCCAATACTTCTCAGGGAAAGGATAATACAATTCAGTTGGATCAGAAGAATTACTGAAGAGATACTAGATTGGAAATGATGGAGAAGCAGCCCGTGTTCTACCATATTAACAAAATAATGTGAAACACCTCAGGTAATGGTACTGATGCATCAACTAAATTAGCAGTTTTCAGGAAAAGAATAGTAAATAAAACAATGGGTGACATCAAGTTCAGAAATCCACACAGGGAAATTTTATCAGAGCTAGTATGAAGAAAGTAATTTTAAAATTAGCTTCTAGGTATTGCTAATCTAATCAGGAGTTTTCACTCTGTAGTTGAGTATCTTACTTTAATATTCCTTGACTGGAATGTATTCCTCAAAACATTATGAAGACAATGCAACCCTAAGGATAACAATGATACCCACTCCTGGAAATATTTCCCCTAGATGCAACTCACTTCAAGCAGTAAAAGGAAAGAATGAGATACAAAGTGTTTTCTGCAGCAATTGTACAGGACTAAATGCAAGAGATCTTTCTTTTAATCATGTCTCAGCTTACATTTCAACCGTGTCTCCCAGAATTCCTTCTTGTATCCCCTGCTCTTTAATCATATATAAATAATTTCTGCTCCTGCTTCATGTTTTAAACTTTCTTGACTTGGTTCCTTTCCCTTATTTCCACTTGCCCAAAGCAGGCTCAGCTTTCAAATTTGGTACTCCTTTTTCCTTAAAGCGTTGCCTAATCCTCCCAGCTGGAAGTAATTGGCAAACGGCACAGTCTATCTGTAATCACAATTTGTAAAACTCTCAAAAAATAGCACATTTTGTTTTGTATTATAGATATGTTTGTATCTCCCTTCAATTCTACTAGACTCCAAGCTCTTTGAGGATAAAAATCACATTGTATTGCTCATAATATGAAACAGTATCTTAAACTTAGTAGGCACTTGTGGATAAAGTGAAGGTTCCTGTGGCCAGGATTCTCACCTAGCCCTGGTTGGCTGGCTCACTACACACGTGTGGGCAATACATTGTTATTAACTCTATATACAGAGCTCCGCCCAGTGCTCTGGGTGACACGGTGGCACAGCTGCACGGCTGCCGGAGAGCAGAGTCTGGAGTGGTGGCAGCGCCAAGGACAGAGACTGAGACGGCTGTGGGGCTAGAGCAGAGACTGGCTTGGTGCATGGAGTCTCGCTCTGAGTGGACGGGATTCTAATGATTGACCGCCACCGTGGGAATAAAGTTGGGTATAACACTTTCACCCCAGGAACGTTCTACTGTCATTTCTTTGGTCTCATTGAATCCATAGTGAACTTGCCTGGGGCTGAAACCCATTGTCAAGATAGCACTTAATGTAAATTTGTATTAATTAATGATCCTTTGATAGTCGTAGCAAAAAGCATTGCTCCACTGCAGTTCACATAGTTAAAACTTTCTTGGGAAAACTCACAAAATTTAGAGAAGTTTTAATTACTGGTTAAATCATATGTAGAAATTGATTTAAATTGCAGAACTTTTTCCTCAGAAATCTGTCTTGTCAGATTAATGTAAGTGTATATATCAAGTATAAAGAAGCAAATAGTAAAAATAAAAGGATGTCAAGTGAAAAAAAAGCAAATAATGCAATTTCCTTTTGGTAAAATACACAGCTTTCAATGATACAAGAAAAATTATTATTTATAAATTGAATCACAGAGATTAACATTTAATTTTTATCATGCTTTTTGGAAGTAGGGTAAAAAGTAAAATGATATGGATAAAAATAATTACTATTCCAAAATCTGTCTGGATTTTCCAATCTGGGACTCAGTAAATTCTTAGCATAATTGAGAACCATATTTGGATAGTGGCTGGAATTAGAAATGATAGGTGCATTTTAAATAATGGTGAACAAGGAGGATGTTTCTTTAACAATTAGAGGAGGTGATATGATCTCTGTTGATTTTCAAAAACTGTATTATAACAATAACATCTTTTTATAGTTTGATTTATAAATAACTTTGTTATGTATCATTTATATTTGGGATTCATTGTATGAATCATTTATTGCAATATAATGGATATTTAGCATGTGCAGGAATATATTTCAGGTAGGCCTGAAGCCCAGGCTTCTTAGGGGCTAGAGCACCAGAAAGACACCCTAAGAGAATGATCTTTACTTACCCTCACATAAACACTCAGGAAGGGGTTGGTTTTGTTGCCACTTACTTGAGGCAATGGGCTAGCAGAAACTCCAGAATACTCTGGTGAATATGAACCACTTCCCACTTCTGTGACCCCCTACAGCCCTCCTGTAACTCTGGGGGGAGAACATGTTCCCAGCTCGGGGCAAATAACTTTTGAAGCCGAAATCATTCAAAGGCAGAAATAAAGCAGGAAAAACCTGTTTATCACTACAAACAGTCGTCTAAAAAACCTGTTTATTGCTTACAAGCAGTTGTCTACTTCTGCTTGCCCACGTCTCTAGTGATCTGGCTGCAAAAGGACCCCACCAAACTTCTCCAGTCCAGATATGCGCTTCCTCTCTGCCCACCTTGTAATCACCTATTGATATGGAGGTGGACTGCTTCTCTCCACCCCTTAGAAACATCTACTGATATGGAGATGAACCAAGGCCAGGCCAGAGATTCTGGAAATATTGCAAGTTTACCCATACCACCCATGCTTCTAGAAAAGATCTGAAAGAAGGTGTCAGCTTCAGGACCCATCTGTGGTGATTTGAAATATAAGGAGTCTTTCTTCCCTCCATGGAGGACAGATCCATTGAGTCTCTTGCTTTGTATAATTATTTTTATTCACCACATATGTATAATTATGTATGTGGGTTTATACACACACACACACACATATATATATATAGCTACATATATAGCTATATACAAAGGTGTATAGTAAAATTATGTTCTGGCACTAGGGTTCTTTCAATATGTTCTTTCACATTCTCATAATTATTTCATTGGAATAAATTCCTTTTAAATTTGGAGTAGAAAGTAGACAGGACTCGGTGAAGGGGCATCTATCTATGCATTGCTGTTTGTTCTTTTAGGTAGAAAGATAGACATGCAATCTGGGGAAAGGGAAGATAAGGTTCAAGGGGAAAAATCGCCCAGTTTAGGGGGTCCCACTTGAAAACAAAAAGGCTTTGCAGGAAGAGAACTTCCTTGCCTATCAAGACCAGGCCAAACTTGACCCAACCAGATCACAGTGTAGACACAATTGAATAAAACTAAAAACTGCCCATGCCACACCTCATTATAATCTCTTTAAAGTAAAATTAGTTTTGCTCCTTCTCCCACCAGCCCATTCTCCCACCCCGTGGGCTTTTCTGTGTGAATTTTGGTAAACATGAACACCAAGAAGAATGGGTTTAGAACTAACTGTCAATCAAATGACCTTACCCTGTCCATCAAAGGGGCAACTCCCTGCTAGGATGTGATAAATAGACCCTCCCCTAAAAGATCAGAGCCTTTGTCTACCTTGACTCTGGCCTCCCTTGGAGTGTATTCAAATAAAACTTGCGCTCTGCTTTGCTATAGTTTCTCTGTCTTTCAGTTCTTTGTTTCAGTGGGGAAAAGAACTGAGGAGAACAAACTTGACCCATAACAGTGCTATATACCTTATTGCTTGAATCTTTGATTTTATTAAGGATGCCTTCTTTAGTCTTTAAACTCGCTTTGAAAAAAACTATTTTTTTCTGTACTTTTGGATTTATGCTTTCCTATTCCTTATTCTTGTTATTTGTGTCTTCCCTCTCTTCATATTTGTGTATGCCAAAAACATTTTAAATTATTTTTTTTCAGTACACGAGCCATGTATTTTGTGGAGTACACACTGTAACTCACTGGTGGTTGTTGGTGTTCTCCTAGAGATATGTCAGAAGCTAATTGCTGTCCTGGTTTTACAGAGGTGACCACAGGAATGTTCTTGGATCAGGCTGTATTTTCCCCAAGACTCTGAAGCTGATGGATCAGAACATTGCTTCTCCTTAAGAGAGAATATAATGCCACTAGAAGTTAATACTTAAAAGTCTACACCCTTTAGAAGTCTTAATGAGTTTTTGGTGAGTCATTCTATAAATATATTTGTCTGTAGTCATTTGTTAAGACTCTTTGTTTTCAGATTCAAGAATACCTAAATTCATCCTAATTATTCATTTTAGATTTATTTCACTATTATTTTTCTAGCTCTTTGTCCAATGGATTACTTCATCTTTTTAACTTAGCTTATTCAATTGAAGTACCCTAGTTATAAATTTTCCCTGACAGTTATAAATGTCCCCTATTTTATTAACTTTATATTTAGTAGTCTTATTTTTATCATTATCTAAATAGTTTTAACTATCATTTGACTTCTCCCTTGACCCAGACAATTAAATGAGTTTTTTCAAAGATTTCGCTTGGTTAGTTTTATTCCTTTATATTAATATCTAACATAATTGCATGTGGCCAGATGTCATGTATAACATTCCTTTTATTGAATTTTGAATTTTTTACAAATAAACATATACTCCCTTCACCCATTTCCCCCATTTCCCTTTTTAATATAATGAAGTATCATTGAACTTAATACATTGTCAGTTTTGGTTGACACTCCACAGACATTTTTCAATAATGCCTTCTCTCCCTGTGTGGGATGAAGCATCTCTAATTCTGGAATTATTAACTAGTCTCTGGATGGACTACTGAGACTCACGTGGTTTGAACTTTCCAAAAAGAGGGCTGGTTATGTTTGCCATAATTTGAACTAGATCCCCTGCCTGTCCCCAAGGTCTGCTATCACTACTACTTTATAGGGCCTTCCTTTCAGACCCAGGAGCTGACAATACCCAAAGTGCTTAAAATGGATGGAAGAGGGAGGAATAAGATATTTGGAACACACTATCAGGATGCATGAAAGAAACTTAAGAAAAATATTCCAAAATACTGGCACTATATTCGTATGAATGTCAAGCGAGAAAGAACTGAGCTCTTCTGAATACATGAAATTACGAGAAAGAAAACAGAATATAGCCCTGGCTTTTCATATATATCTTACTTCCTCTGTGTTTGGGAACATGGTCATATATGGAAGGAGTACATGATAATCCATAAAAACAAAAAGGCATTGAGTACTGGAGGAAAAGCATCCATATTATCTTCTAAAACACCTCTGAAGTATCTTCATTTTAGAGGTAGAGATGGAGACTCAAAAGTAACAGTGTGGAATAAAAATGTATTTAGTCATAGAACACTTTATTACAAGTATTTGCATTTGGTTTTAATAAAATTATTTTGATAAGGAATTCATTTTGTATTGTTTATCTTATGCTTTTTTAATCATAAAAAAGTTTTTTGAGTTTTCTTTACCACAGATTTTTAGATAACATGGATTCATGAAGGAGGATTTTTGAATGCTTATTTGTGATCTTAAAATAATTCATTTGAATGGTATACACATAGGCATGAAAAAAATGAAACTGCACGAAATGATACACAGTGAACAATAACAGGACAGTGTTTTGAACCCTCACAATATCCAACTGCCTATATATAAAACTGTTTTTAGATTTTCATATCTTTGCATATCAACAAGCCTATCCAATGTGGTGGACTGCTTTGTTATGCTTGTGAAACGTAGACAAAATAGTCTCACCAAAAATAATGAAAGACGAAACAAACAAACAAAGGAAGAAAGAAAGAAAGCCAAGCACTGTATGTGAGAGAGAAATGTAGGTGAAGGGCATATGTGTAACAGTGTATTAAAGAATGAAAATTCAACTGAGCAAACTTGAAGATCTAATTGGCTTTATTAAACAATTCATGAATTGGGCCGCATCCCATCTAACAAGCAGAGGTTTGCTCCACGGAGATGTACAAAATGGAAGGATTTCACAGGCAGAAAGGAGGCAGGATAATTCGCAAAAGAAAATGATTGTTTTGGGTAAGGCTCCCTTCCCTTAGAGGGATGAGCAGGTCTTCCTAGGTGGATTACGTCCTCTTTGTTGGAGGATGGGGACCCATGTGACATATTACCTCATTGGTGCTGACCAGAAAATGCCCAAATGACCGGTTAAGACTCCATTTTCTGGGAGAGGTTGAAACTGCCCTGGACTTAAGTATTAAACCCTGGTTTGGTGAGTTGGCCTAGCATGAGATTCCATTTTGGATTTGTGGTTTTCTTTTTAACACATGTAAAAGGTAAGAGAGCAGAGAACATAGTTCAATTCACAAAGGCCTTCTCTCTACAGAGCTTCCAGATTCCCACACAGCTCTGCTTATTTATTCTCTGGCTACTGCCCAGTTTGTTGACTTAAGGATCATGGAGGATTTTGAAACCCAACAGCATCTACACTGACCAATACTATCTCATCTATTACAGGTAAGTGTTAATTACTCTATGCATCCTGTTAGTCACTTTGAAAGTGCTTATATATTCATTGCTAATAAGCTGTACCATGGCTACCCTCTAACAAGGATCTCTTGTACAATAGAATCTGAATGGTTAAAGTAAGCAGTCCTAAGGACAACAAGAATGTCCATTCTCAACAGGCATTTATTTATTTAGCAATCAAACTTACTACACTTGCCATTTTTTTTGCAGCTGAATAACTTTTCTGGGATTATCATTGCAAATGAGATCTGGAGTCTTTTTGATCCTTTTAGTTCGCTGACTTAGATCATTAATAAAAACGATCTGCAATGATAAATTTTGAGTCGACATCAATGTATACAGTGTTGCAATCTCAAATATGTTAACTAAAGTACATTTCTGCCTTCCTGACTTTTGGTATGTCTGAATCAAGGAAGAGATACTTCTGGCTTGGAAATAAATTTATGGCCTAGATTTGTTCAAATTCTACTGCAGTGGGGTATTAGCTACTAGACTGCTGCTTTCCTAATGTTACAGGAGCTGAGAATAAGTGGGGGGGTGGTGTGTGTTTGTGTGTGTGTATGAAAGCCCTAAAGCCATATGTATTCTTCTGTTATGATAATGTTACTATTAGTCTTGATTGCTTTTGACAATGGTTACAGAATTGCCCAAAGCAAGAAGTTCAGTTTTGTTCACATTTTCCCCCTTAATTTGGGAGAGTCTTCTTATTTCACTTTTATTTGAAATGAGTTCCGGTGCTGTTATTATGGCATTTTATGTGGCTTGTCACTGTAGTAATCAATTTTATATTTTCTTCACGCCAGTTCAACAGTCTGCTCTTGACGAGTATTTTGTCATATTTACTAGAGTTCTTGTCATACATAGGAAAACGCTTCCTGTATTTGTCTCCTAAATTTTCTTTTTCCCTTGTTAGTAATTTTGCTATCTCTATATCAATGTTCTGACTGGTTGCAATTACAAGTTTTCCCAGCTGGGAGCTTGTAGCATTTTCTGTCTCTGCAACATGCTGATCTATTCTGATATGAGTTCCAATTGTTTCACCTTCGTGTTCTGCATTTTTACCATGCTTCGTTGAAAAGGAACTGTCGAATTTGAAGGGGTAGACGTTTTCTTTTTTGCGAATTTCACCTGAGACGAACTTCATGTTGCTTAGGTATCTTCCCAGTGAGATGAAAATCTTTAGGTTGAGCTCTAGGAATTGCTGCCTAGAGATTCCAGTTTAAGTTTAATCTGTAAAAATGCGGAAGGCAAAAATGATTAAATTCAAATCCTGAATGGGAAACTAATTGACCCTGGCCATGGCAGCAATCATTAAAAAGTTTTTTACTTCATATTCTGTGCAGGTATGTGGGTGTGCGCACATATGCATTGGGCATGTAGTGCTCCAGGAAGATCAGACTCTTAATTTTTGCCACAGATTGTTGCTATTTCCCTGGAGCCTTTTTTTCCCAGAACAATTCTGTTGATAGTGAAGGTGCTCCTCTAGGAGAGTGACACCCAATTGCAAATCAGAATCACCTGAATGGCAGGGTAAAGCACACAGACTTCAAATCAGTACTTGTGGGGTGGAATTTGCATTTCTAACATGTTTCTAGGTAACGCTAATGTTGCTGGTAAAGGGACCAAATTACTCTAAGCAATAAAGACATTTGACATTAATGGGGACTAAATTTTTAAGTCAATACCTCTTATATTTTTTAGAATATTATTTAAATGCTCCTTTAGGCATGATGGCAACCAAGGGAAGGACAACACTAGACATCAGTTACTCATACGTTCAAAATTCAAGAAAGAATTTTAAGTTTTATACACACACACACACACACACACACACACACACACACACACACACTGCTTTATTTATATATTTGGAAAAATTGTTGATTTGACTTAAAATTTATTTATGATGTAATATAGGTTGAAATGAAACAGATTCAATCTCTAATGCCTCAACTATATTACTTCAAAAACCATGCAAAAGAAAGCAAAGGCACAATGGAGGGAATGGCCTAATTTGAAATGACACTGAGGCAAGTTTGCCTTCCTACTCGGTTACTTTCATTTTTCAAATTAGCAAAATCTGATAATCCAGTTATAAATATTTGCAGATCTGACTAGGGAAAGCCAGACGGGAATTCTAAGTTAAAAGGGTAAAAAAATAATAGATTTTCTAAATGAGTTCATTTTGGAGGCTAAAGAGTTCATGTAGTAAAGGCAAATTTCTAGAGTAATAAGAGACCCACAGTTATTCCTGATATCTAAGAATTTTAGTTAAAACCAGCCATTAAAATATTAAGATGAAATATAGAAACTGTTTTAAATACATAATTATAGGTATCTATTCATAACATTATTTTAGATAACATTTCAGTCTTTAATATCCTGTATTTTGATGATAACATGAGAAGCAAAATCTTGGAGGGATTGGAAAAATGGCCTGAAAGGAGTTGAAACAATGTTTGAATAATAGAGGAGCATAGCTTTGTTTTCTCACTAGGGTTGTTTCGTACATCTCTAAAGTCAAGCATACAAAGTGTTATATAACTATTTCTGTATCATTTTAATTGCTTGAATCCCTTATTTCATAATGTCTATTACTTTCAGTAGCTTAACTGAGATAAAGTTGACATTAATAAACTGTACATATTTAGTGTACAATACTATTAGCTTTAATACACATATATGCCTATGAATTTGGCAAACAATAGCTATAATTAACATCTGCCCCCAAATATATCCCACCCTTTGCAATTCCTCCCTCCCCTTCTGTCTTGCCAATGGGTTTCAGCCCCGAGCAAGTTTGCTATGGATTCAGTGTGACCAAAGAAAATGACAGTAACACGTTCTTGGGGTGAAAGGGTTATACCCAACTTTATTTCCAGGGTGGCAGGTCAATCACTAAAATCCCGTTCACTCAGAACGAGTCTGCATGCAGCAAACCGGTCTCTGCCTCTGGGCCTCTCTGACAACCCAGCCATCCTCTGGGCCTCTCTGCCTGCACAGTCATCCCGCACAACTGTCCTCTGGGCCTCTGTCCTTGGCGCTGCCACCACTCCAGCCTCTGCTCTGCTCTCCTGAAGCTTTGCAGCCATGCCAGTGTATCGCCCAGAGCACTGGGTGGCGCTCTATATATAGAGTCAATAGCAATGTATTGCCCACATGTGTGCAGTGAGCTAGCTGACCAGGACCAAGTGAGAATCCTGGCCACAGGATCTTTCATTTTATCCACACCTTCCCTACTCTCTCTCCTGTCCCCAGGAAGCCACAGCTTTCTGACATTATACATGAGATGATATTTCCTATAATTTTATGTAAATGGATTCATATAGTATGTACACTTCCTCATTCTTCCTTTTTTAAAATTATTATTCATCATTATTATTTGGAGTTTGACCTACAATGTCACATTTATTCTGAGGCTCTCTTAGAGCCCTTTTCTGTTCTCCCCTCCACCATAGAACACAGAGGAAAAAAAAATAGTGTTTATCTGCCACAAAGCCATTTTTCATGAATATCTGCAAAAGTAATAAAACAGAAGCTGAATTATAACATGTACTTTCTTTCACCTTCCATCCTTACTTGGAAAAAAAATCTTCAGCTTCCACTTCTAAACTTCACCTCACTGAGAAAATAATTCCATAATGGGAGTTAGAGAAGGGAATAGAGTGAGAGAGATTTCCTGAAATTCTTTTCTTAAAACAAGCCCTGCGTGAAAGTAAAACATTTGGAGGAATATATCAAAAACAAAATAAAGTACACCCACAATACAGTATATTACAGAAAAACTACTTACAGCACACACGAAGTTCTCATCTACCCCGGTCTTCCCTGGCTCTACTTTCCCTTCCCTAACGCTCTTTTTCCCGTCTAGGCGGCTTGTCATTATAGTGCCCTGTCTCAGGCTGGCCTCCAGACTGTGAAACTTAACTCCCTACGCTGGGCTTTCACAGGTCTCAGCTAAGGGAGAACCCTGATAAGGAATATGAAAAGTGTGGCCCAGTTAAGTAGGTGTAGCTCCTGGGGTGGGTGAGTCAGTGGGGGAGTGGGTTCTCAGGTGGGGCAGAGAAACCAGTGAAACTGGTGAAGCCAAAATCAATTAAGAAAAAAGCTAGATTGGGAGAAACCTTTTATTTGCTCACAAGAGGCCTGGCTGCATTCAGCCTTCTCTGGCAGCCACTCTCACTCTCCCATTTTTTCCCTGGCATGATGCCCTCTCCCTTCTTCCCATACCTCCTCGGGGAGGAACTC
This sequence comes from Smutsia gigantea, assembly GCA_032199065.1. Classification (NCBI taxonomy): domain Eukaryota; kingdom Metazoa; phylum Chordata; class Mammalia; order Pholidota; family Manidae; genus Smutsia; species Smutsia gigantea. The sequence goes on along the minus strand of JAVSCE010016412.1, from coordinate 108,717 downwards.
CACAGGCAGATGCCCAGTGACTGACAGGTGCCAGACCAATTATGCAACAGACAGGAGGAAAGGACAGCTTTTCTCCACCCCTTGTCTTGGAGGTTGCAGGAAGCAGTGGTATATGTAAAGGTCAGGTGGGGAGTCTGGAAATTTTGCACTTTTACCCCACTGTAGGAATAGCAGAACATTTTATAAATGGCAGACTCTCAGAGGTGGAGTAGAACGAAACCTGTGAGATAGCTCTATAGAAAATCCTGAATCAAGCTTGTGTTTAGCGGCTCAGATTATTTTCAAAAAGAAATAATAGTCTCAAAGAAGTTAAATGTTTCCATAGAATTTTGCTCTTGTATAAAAGAAAAAATGCAAAAGTGCACAGATCGAGTGAATGTTCAAATAAGTGTGTTGGAAAAATTTTATGAATACAACTTTGTTTTTAGAAATCCATTTTATATGTATCCCTGGTTAGTCCCAGTGAGAAATTGATCAAAATTAGGTATTAAGTGATTTGTGGACAATTACATAGCAAGTCAAGAAAAGAAACAGAATTATGACTGTGATTTTATATTTAGTCACTGAGATATGCACTTTCAATACTACTCTATGGCCTAGTGAGCACTGATAGTAAGCCCTGACAACCTTCATCCTTTATTCTAGGTCTCTCCCCACCCCCGCCCCGCTCCCCTCGCCATCTACCTATCTACCATTCTATCATTTTTTACTCAATGATAGGTTACCCATTAATTCCATTAGAAAATTTTCAAGTTTTTGAAGTTTGGGATCAATGCCCTTTTTCATCCTCAGGTATAACACTTTATTCTTGAAAGGCTCTGGGACAAACTTAAGTAAAAAGAGGCTAATATTTTTTTCTGGTTTCCTTTCGAAACAGTTGTTAAAACATGAGTTTTGAGCCACTGAATCACATGCTGAGGTGGGGACTGGGAGGCTTCGTGTTTCAATGTATGTCATGATGCCCCCAAAAGTTGGAGTGTGCTGCATGTGTGGGCTTATGTAAGAGCCCCTCCTCAGGTCCCTGTGCCTCCATTTACAGCCACAATGTCAGGTTTTTTCTTGTACTGCTATCAGCAGTTATTACATACACTGACATGTTTAATCCAAATGACTCACTACTTCTCACAACTGAAGAATAACTAAACGATATGGAACATCATGAAATATAAAATCATCTCTTCCTATTTCATTAAATATTCTCCTTGTAACAGGCTTGGCCAAAACATCCCTTCAGTATGATTAGGTAAGTGAAGAAATTATATTAGATTCAGTTCCCTGAAAGACCATCTACAGTAAATACAGCAGTGGGTTTCAATTTAAATTAAAATTGATTGTCTGCTTATTGGTTCTTCTAAGCTCTGGAACTGGAAAATTAAAAATTTACACATAGCAATTTCGATTTGCTTCTGAGAGAAGGTTCTTGATTTAGACACCCAGCAGGTTGCCGAAAGGTAAATATATAGAGAAGAAAATATAAACAGTATTATTCTATTTGGGAAGTTTTCATGATTGTATGGTGAAATCTGAAAGCAGATGCTACCTCTGGGCTTCTTAAACAATTATCATAAACTAGTAGGTGTTGTTATTGTTTAATACACAAGAGTGGGTTAGCATACCTCCTACTTATTTAAGATAGCCTCAATGTACATTGTTATCCCAGTGTAAATTTCCCAGTCTCCAAATTATTCAGGTTGAATGATAAACTTGTATTATTATCTTACATACTAGACACTCTTTTTAGCAGCACACCAGGAACATACTCAACAGTTTGCAACTGGGCTATTGCTCTTTAGTTCAAAGGTAAGTTTTCCCAGTGCTGAACTGGGATGAAACACCATAAAATTTAAATCATATGGAATCATATTTGGATTTAAGAAAGACAGGTTTCCAATAGTATTTAGAACCTTAGAGTTCTCTGATTCTTATAAAATAATTAAAGCTTTGATGTAATCATACATTTAAATGGATAATGAATGAAATGAAATTTGTCTTCAATATCAAAGCTGTCCAGGCACTTTTCCTGATAACCGGATCATCTCTGTTTAAAACTAACTTTTTAAAGATGTGTTCACTAAACATGGACAAAAAGGAAAATAAGAGAAAAATAAGATTTCCACCTCAGAGCAATGTGGAATTAATTAGAAGCAAAAGACTAGAATTAAGAACACTAAAATTTAAAAAGCAATTACTATATCCAATCCATCCACAGAAATCCAGAAGAACTCTATCGGAGTATTTTATAGTGATTCTAAACAGTAATAATAAACAGTAATACCTATAGGGTATACTTATTATGTGTCAGGCACTATTACAAATCTAACCAAAATAATGTAATAGCTACCTTTAAATCTTCATATTAGAGATGATGAAACCGAGGGACTAGTAGTTTTACTGTTCACTAGAGGTAATGCTTTTAGAAAGCAGTAGAGCAAAGACTTGAATCATACAGTCTGATTTCAGAGGCTGCACTTGAACTTTGAATACACTGCTCTGTATTCAAAAGGATAACTGCCTTCTACAGGCTAGTGAAAACCTAGATATGTGGAAATTGATAGTTATATAACTTTTATAATATCAGTTATATAAAGAGTCCATACATCATCATTTTCATAAGCATTTCCATAATTTGGTCTGGATATTAACATCAGATTCATTGATATATATTTAACAAATTTATCTTTTTCTCTTAAAAATCACAGTGTTAACCCACATTCTGACCTAAAATAGCTCACCTGTTCTTCCTGATTCCTCATTAATTATAGATAGTGATTCATAAATCCTATTTAGAAGTACTAATAATACAAGTGAATTCTCATTGTGTCAGTGCTAGTCCCAAGACTTGACATATATTAATTCCATCATTCATTCTCATTAAAGCCTCACTGAAGTGTGTACTATAGTTGCTGTAATTTTTGTAGGTAAATCACTTGTGATTTCTAGGATTCATGAGGAATTTCTAGATTCTCTCATTGCAACTAACATGAATGTTACAATTCTTTTAAAATCTTTACATCTATTATCTCATTCAAAAGAAACACATTATTTAGGTAGTATTAGTATACTAGATCTGATTATTTTTCATTTCTCCCAACAACATGGAATATATAAAATAAGGACGTATGGAGGAGTATAATATCCTCTCTTAAAATCCCAACTACCTAGAATGTCAATCCTTTCTTTCTAATATTAGTTCTATAAATTACAGTGTAACAACTATTATCATTCTAAAAAAGTAATCAGTATATCTTGTGAGTTGAATTGCCTTACTCTAATTTATGTCTTTAATAATATTATAACATTAGTCTTAAGCACCAGTCCAATCAACCCACTTTTTAAATTTATCTTAACTTTAGTATAAATTTAAAAGCCTGATTTGTTTTATTTCAACATTTGATTTCCCCACAGAACTCACCATATTCTAGACTTTGTTTTACTGCTCAATCTTATTAATTGATATTACTATTAACATTCTGTTATTAAAAACAACAACACTAATAAGAGCAAAGTCTTCCTCAATACATACTCTAAGTCTGGTACTCACAAGAAATGAAGTAAAATCAAGTTTCTAAGCCTAGCAGTACAAAATAGGTCAAAATCTTTCATTTTAGGAATTCCAATATATATTTCCCCTACAGGGACCAGATGCACCTTCTTCAGACCTAGCTTATGTTATGATTCACTTAATCTTCACAACAATCTTATATTCTGAGTATTAGAATCTCAACTGAGTATATTAGAAAGTGGATGCTTTGAGTATTAAGTAGCATAAGGCCCTGTAATTAGGTGTATAGAGATCCATGAGTCAAACTCAGCTTTGGTGAATATGTAAAGGCTACATATAATAATATATGATTCTAGATATATCACATCCTGGAAAAAGCCAAGCTATGTAGACATTACAAAGTTCAGTGATTGCCAGAAGTTGGCAGGAGAGAATGGGTAAGTAGGCAAAGCATAGAGGAATTATAAGGCAGTAAAAACACTCTTCATAATACTGTAATGCTGGATGTATGTAATTATACATTTGTCTAAATTATACATTGTCTAAAGGATATACAACACCAAGAGTGAACCTTTGGGTAAATTATGGACTCTAGGAGAATATGATTTGTCAGTGTAGGTTCATTGATTGTAACAAATGTACTACTGTAGTAAGGGCTGTTGATACAGGAGGAAGTGTATGTGTGGAGGCAGGGAGTAATATGGGAAATCTCTGTACTTTCCCTTCATTTTGCTGTGAACCTAAAACTGTTCTAAAAATTTGTTTTAATAAAAAACCAAGTCATTTATCTATATATTTATCCATACAATTATTTATTTATTTATTTGTTTTACTTTGCTTAATCTGGGATTAAAATTTTGATTTTGATGTTTTACAATGACATACAATTTGTATTGGCCAAGATGAGTTACTTTTATTAGGTAAAGGAGATTCTCTTTTAAAAGACTTGATAACTTTTTTATCAAAAAGGATGTTGAATGTTATGACAGGATTATTGGGGTGATCCTTGCCTCTTTATTGTGTGGAATTAGGCTGACTAAATTTGTAATGTTTATTCATTCTCACATTCCTTTGAATAATGCAATTTCAACATGACTCAAAATATATATAAAATTTGTAAATATATATAATTATTCAATTAAAATTTATATGCACATACCATATACACACATACTTGTATGAAGTGCGGTGAAGAGTCTGAGATTTTATCATACTTATAAGCCAAGCCAAAAAGTTAATCAGCCAATTTCATAGATGCTAACATAAGACATGAAACTACTGGGCTGACAGATAAAATACTCTTATACTCATAATAATGGCCATAGTTAGAGTACCACCATGGAGAACTATTTCCCCACAATGTCCACATCTCATTCCTACCCTGTCTTTCTTTCTGAAAAAGTTTCCTATGTGTCATTTCATTGCTTACTCTGAACAGTCTGACTAATACAAACTTACTACCCATCCAATTTGTTTCATTTAGCATGCAGTTAAGACTACAAGACTACAAGAAGCATTTGGGCCAAATCTTTAGTGATGAACTCAACCATGTCCATCGTGGACCTTAACAATTCCATAAACTTGCAAGGTGTACTTTAAAAAGCCAGATGACTTTCTCCTTAAGTTTCTGTAAAGATCTTCCTACATGGCCTGAGGTTCAAATCAGGCAGGACAAGATGTGTTATTGATTTCAGACTCTACTTTGGCTTGCAAGAAGGAAATCTGGAGTAATTTTTTTCATTTATAACTCTGGACAGTGAGTTGCAGCTGATATGAATGTCTTCCAGGGATCAGAGAGTGTCATTGCTCACTTCCATCTAAATTCTGAAACAAAATTTTTACTGATTTTTCTAACTGGCTAACCCCAGTTATAGGGAGAACTGCCCACTGGTAACAGAAATAATGAGTCAGTTGTCCCTACAAGAAGCTTTCTCATGTAACTGAAGGTAGCCTCATTTTGGAGGGATCTCCAAGTGATCTGAGGGATACATAATCCACTGCTGCAGTTTTATTAAACCCATAAATCAAGGTTCCCTGTAAGCCAGAAGCTTTAATATGAATATACCATTTCCATTTGATAAAAAAAATGCACATTAGTTCCTTCCCACCATGTTAGTTACAGTATCCAAGTAAACTTACCTCAAAATGGCAATTAGACTGGAAAGTCAGTAGGTTTCCGTAGTATAGGCATTCAGTTTTGACAAAAGCCCAATAGCAAACTAGTAACTATTTTTTAAAATGAATGTATCTCCATGCCAAGGAGACGTTGAATTCAAAACATCACGGTGTGCTTTCATTTGCTGGAGGCTCTAATAAGCAAAATCATCATCCACAGAGATGATGCCTCAGCTTGCTGCATGTGTCTCTACACAGACTATTTGGGACCCACTCACAGCATGCTGATTTGTGGGCAAGCTGATATAAAGGATCAGCTATAATAACCAAGAAAGGCATATTTGGTCTCTAGAACACAAAGAGTTCATCAAGATCCTGGATCCCTTTTTGGTGATGGTGGTCTAAGAGATAAGAGTCAAGGTTTGTCTTCGTTATTGAAAGGATTGCAAATCTCCCCCATATAGTGCACGTAACTTTTCTTGGCAGGCAGGTCCTTGAATAAATTTTTAGCCCTTGGCATATGTTTGATAGCACTGCACTTAGGTCTGCTGAGTCTAGGACTTGTAACCTGCAGCCAACAGGACATCATATAAACAAAGAAACTTTTCTATCTCAGAAAGTAAAGACATTCACACTAAATCATGATCTGATTGCCCATTGGCAGAAGTAGGGGAGTTTATAGAGTTAATATATCCCTTGAAAACTACTGCAAACATATATTAGAGGACTTACCACATGAAATGGGAATAGGTCTTAGCCCTCAGATGCCAGTAGGATATCAAAGGAAGTTAAACAATGTCTAAGACGGCATACCCAGTGTCATCAGTCTGGGTAATGGATTCAATTACAGACCCAGTTTCTTTTTCTTTTCAGGCAAACATCCAAAACTATTTCCCTTAACTGATAAAAAGAATAGGATAGCAAAGAGTTTGGAGTTACAGTTTTTGGTGAGTGAATATATTTTATGCCACTGATCATGCATAGATCTGCATGCCTGATACTCAGCAAATCAACTGGGAGTTGATCAGTGTTGACGTTCTCTTATTAGTACTCAGTGACCCAGCTAGAACCAACCAACCCCATATACAAAGAGATGGGCCAAGAAACTCCCTGTGCACAGGGCTGAGATTTTCCCTAGAAAACAGTCTGGGCCTATTTCTACAGGGTAATTGAAGCTTAAAATTTGTTGTCAGAGGGAGTTGCAAACATTTCACCCTAAAAAACTTTCAGATCTGGAATTATGAATCATCTACCCTAGTTACACCCTAATAATTGGGAAAATTATCCACAAACTAATTTTAATCATTGTAACTTCCTGGGGAGCTTCTCCTTTAAATTGTCTGCTCTTCTTTCTGTCCAGGCTTATATTGCTTCTGGATCTTCTTAACCATCCATATTCGCTGAGGGTTCTGTCCCTGAACTCCTTAATTCTACAAACTGGGGAGATCTCATTCATGCTCACTGCCCTATTTCACCTGCTATTTCTTTGGCGATGGCAGCCAATCTGTATCTCCAGACAGACCTTTCTTTGGAGTAATAGACCTGTGTTACCAGTGTCATTCTGGGTATCTGTACCTGAATGTCTCTTAGGTGCCTTAATGTTACAAATAGAATTACAGACACAATTTGTGAAACAGAACCATTGGGGCAGTAATTAAATTCAGTTGACAATAATCCGCTGTAAGTCTCCAGATCCCATGAGCCTTCTTTACCTACATACATGGCTACATTTCTCATTAGTCCTGCTGCCTTTAAGACCTAAACAAAGCTGTGTTTTCCCTTTCTCTCCCTGGAATTCTACATTGCTTCTGTTGGACCATCAGAGTGGGAAGAGGGAGGTAGTCTGGAAATGATTTACACTTCCTCATAGTACTTTTCTACATGCAGCTATTCCCAGTCAGGAGGATATCCTCTGAAATGTATGAGCATTTATATTACAAGCATGTAAAACATTAATCACAATTTAGACATTCAGCAGAAGTCACAACAGATAAATTTCATCATTCCAAAGAGCCCCACCTGTAAGATAACAATCATCAGTTTCCCTCCCTGCTGTGAATCTTCCCCAAAGTCCATCTGTTAAATTTGAGTTCCCGCTGCCCAAAAAGAGCAGGTAGAGTGGGTGTCTGTATTGAACAAAACTGGGGTGTCTGTATTGAACAAAACCATACAGTTTGAGTCACTCCCTTCCTCAAAGTTCCTCAGTATACTCAGATGGGTGTGCATGGTCCTTGGGTTCCCCTGGGAGATAAAGAGCTCTTGACAACACCACTGGTCATTATTTTCCCTAGAACAGCAGAAGCCAAGAGAGACTGGAAGGGAGGGGTCAGGGGCATGAGAGGAGAAAGTAGCTCAGCACCAGTAAACCTAGCTTTGCATTTACTTTTTATTTGGGGCAGTACGATAGTGGCTTGTGGATCAATCAAATATACTTCTGGTATTTTCTGTTCACTCAGTGCTGTATTTGTTGGTGAAATCTTCATGGCTGATACTATGTCAGACATGGGAACCCATTGACTAAGCCATATTCTTCTATAGATGGAACCCCAGAGTTTGCTTTCTTTAACTGGCTTTAGCTTGACTGGGGCATTCAGGGCTTTAAAAAAAATGTCCACGTTGATTTGGACCACTTTCTGTTCCATTGATATAATAATACTTTCTAAGTTTTGACCTAGTTTTTACATATGGGCTGAGGAAGTTTTCAAGCATGGTGGGGATAGCCAGAAGAATTTACCTATACATCTTTGGATCAATTCCTGTTCTCCAGTAAATCACATTCATCAGTATCACAAATTGAATCTGGAGAAGTAAAATGTGTTTTATTCTGGCTTTGAAGAAACTTAGAGCCACATTTTGAGGTTATGAATAGTAACTCTAAACTATTTATCATCTATGTACCTACATTTCAACATTTAATTTATAGGTATATTGTATTTTTAAATTTTCCTTGGTTCTAATAGTTTTTCTTTATTCAAGCATTAGAATCCTGTAATAAGAATTTACTCTCTCATCAAACTTCAAATTATTTAATTAATTGCAGTTTATAAATAAGTATTGTATAGAGAAATAGGTAACTATTCACAGATGTCCAAATGAGTTTTATAATTTTTCTACACTGCTGAACCTCCAATGATCGCTAGACGCTGGTTCCTTTCTTTGTCCACAGACACCTATGCATGTGGGAGCACACATACATGCCAAAGCTTCACATTCAGGCAGGAACATGTAGATAGCTCAGCAAAATCCTCTTGCCACTTCTGGAAGGACAATATTTCTCTCTGCAAGTGGATAAATTCAGTTGTTTTGTATTTGAACAGCAACTATTACAAAAATTTTTCCATTCAATTGTACCAGAAATAATGCAGACTTATTTCCCTAATGGGTTTCATTTCATCTCCAATTACAGAATGAATTTATGTTTATTGTAAACAGCATTGAAATTTTTTTTGTTGAAACACCACTGGGACCAAAATCTTCCCTAAGTGTCTTTGACTGGTTTAGTTTAATCTTGGAATGATGTTCCTTTCCACTTGCTCATTCCAAATTACTTCAGTTCTTGATAATCATCACTGTGGATTTTCAAACAGATCTTCTAGCTTTTTCTGATTTCCAACTGGAAATCTTTAATTTTTTAATGCAAATATTATATTTTAAGCTGAAACATTCTCCAAAGAAGTATGTGGTAAAAAGTTTACTATTGGCTAGACACAGAAACACAATGCATACAAGACCTGACTCAAAATCATATTTCAAATTGGTTGAATTGCTGAGAGTAGAATTTAGGGCTGTTTATTCTTTTTCCATCTTTGCTTAATCCACACAAAAAGATAATTGTTTGGTTTAAGATGAGAGAGAAACAATTCTAGATGAACTCCAAAGTCTTGTCCTTCTCTGAAACTTCTAGACTTCACACAACTTATCAAAATAACTCTTCTTTTTATGAATGTATGTTTGTGTGTTTATTAATTTTGTCTCAAACTCTCAAAACAAAAAAAAAAGACAAGAAATAAATAGCCCCTAGTATCTATTCAGTTTTAAATACAAAATTCAAGAAGTTGGCAAAAAAATGTAAGGACAATAAGGTAGTAACAAAATGAAATGGTGGATTCAATGGCCACAAGCTATAAAATATTACTAACAGAAATTCAATACAGAGTACACAAATCCAGTAAGATTAATTAACTAGTGAATGATACATATTCATATGCCTAACCACAGGATGAAAGGATATACAGAAAATAGAGAAGCACGGAAGAAGTATCACAATGCTGCTGTGTTTGAAAAGCCATCTATTCTTTCATTTCTTTCTTCAAATGCTTGTTTTAAATAAAGCAAAGGATAAAGATTATTACATGTGTGTCTAACATAGTAAGCCTAGTAACATATTGAAGTATATGAATACACTGTCATGTTTTCCCAACACTCTCTGTTCTTCTATATATATGTTTAGTTGTGGCCAGGCATCCCTAAAGCTGGAAGATAAGTCCTTGGTGCATGTGCTTTACATTCCTTGAGTAGAGCAAAAATTCACTGCCATCTACTGCATCATTAATTCACTTATTATTTTTTTTTATATTTTATCTGAACCATACTCTTTGGCACTGGTAGTGATCATGTGGAATGACTAGTTCAGGCACCAGAATGACCCAGAGGTTCTGATCACTTAAAACAGAGTGATACTCTTAAATGCATTTACCAGTCCAGACGTGGACCTAACTAGAACCCTTGACCTATCTGGACCCAGAGATTTCCCTGAAAGTCTAACCACATATGATGTATTGCCCCTATCAGATAATTAGAACCTCTCCATTTCCTGGGATAGTTCAGGTGTGTGAATTTTTTCATGCATGGAGTCTGGAATAATCTTACCATCCCTTCTACATACACTGGGATTTCCATATTGATGGCTGGGTATCCACCAACCAAGTTACCACCCCAGGCGCCACAGACCCCCTGTGCGTGAGCTCTACTGGGTCACTTTGCAAGGAAGAGGAGGAATGAGGCCAGACCAAGAGCTCAAAGACACTATCTTTTTTCCACATATAGGAAATATATATAGCCAATACATGTATGTACAGATGCTCAATACTAAACAGATTTTTCTATTTTCTAATTCTTATTCAACTATGAATTAAAAAGAAAAATAAAATCCTTAATTGTATAGATATTACCAGAGTTCATTCATTACAATAAAATTTGAAGTAAATCTTTTCTTTCCTGAAATAGAATGAATATGTAATTTTTAACTTGTTTGTGAAATAAAATTTGTTTAAATACTAAAATGTGGTAATAACAATATAAAATTTAAAATTTAATATTGTTGTTTACACTGTTTTATCAGCATTTGGAGGAGTAGCCATGCATGACTTCAAACTCAAGTAAACAGTCTGTTTGATTACTAATCAGTTTTTTAAAATGTCAACTAAATGAAAGGATGTTTATCATTCAAACTTAAATGCTCAAATTCTCTAGAAGTTAAGGCACTGTAAATTGAAAGAACAAAAGGACATACATTTTGACTTATTAGATTCTTAAAAATTAAGAAAATAAACCATATTATGCAGATTATTAGAATTAAAAAAAGATTATTTCATTGAATAAGAGTTTGATATTGTAAAACCTCCTAAGGAAAATTTTGTCTTCTAGAGTGTAATAAAGTTAAAATTAGTCATGTATTTTACTAAGAAATCATTCTCTGGAGAGCCTTCCCTATAGTAATAAAAATAGTAGAGAAGAGTTGTGGAAACAAAAAAACTCTTAGTATATATAAATAATTGAATAAAATATCAGTTCCATGTAATATTTTAAGTTATTAAAAGACATTACTTACACCAACATCTAAAGCTCTAATAGATTGTCAACTAAATAAATATGGGTATATAATATATTTTAATAAAGTTTTATAAACAGGTATGTACAAGCATAGAGAAAATTCTTGAAGGTTGCAGATAGATGGATGACATGAGATGTGGAGATATGAGATGTAGGGATATAAGACAGTAGAGTGTGAGAAAATTATATACAATAATGTTATATATATATTTAAATGTAATAATAATATATATCAGGTAAACTTTATATATATCACCTTACAAATAATTCATAGCCACAATATTTATATAAAATAGAAAAATATTTATAATATGGCACATATTATGTATGTTACATTTACATATAACTTAATATAATAACACTTTGTAGTATATAGTATAACAACTTACATATAATAAGAGTAGGCAGAAAATAGCATTTCTATATAAATATAATATATATGTGCATAAATATATGCACAGAAAATTTAGAAATAAAAAGTATTTTGTGTACCCAGTAGAGAAGGGAAGTAAAACAAGCACATACAATTATGTAGTCACTTCAGAAGCTCATAGCATATTTGAAAGAAAATATTTATATTTATTATATTATCAGGTGACATTATACAGTGAAGAGGCAATTAGAGAATTATGTGGAATGCTAATAAATACTAATGGGAAAAGGAGAAGGTAGGTACATAGGGAAGACTTTAATTGATTTCATTTAAATATGAAATATTGAGCTTTTTACAGTACAGATTTGTTTTTCCACATGAAACTCTGACAGTTATAGGTAGAACTCAGAAGTTAACATATATGTATCTTTTACTTTAAATACATACCTTGAGAAAATTAAATACACACATTGAGCAGATTAACACTTTAACATATAAATATACGGTAATGTAATTTGACATTCACAAGATTTTTTGAAATAGACATTAAAATCTGGTAATGAGGTGAACATTAATGGTTAATGAGTATCTTCATGTTTCTGTCTTAACAATGTGTTTTTATATATTACCTCACTTGGAAAAAGAGTCAAAAGCCAAAATTTAAAGCCTGATTTGACTGACTGTTCCGTTTCTGGGAACAGTCCTGGTAATACCAAAGCTTCACTATTAGATTGTCACTCTCCCCCAGATTATGTGTTCTCTCATAAAGCAGCAGGACACAAGTACACTCTCTACGCTTCCCCCACCCCGTAGGCCATCGCGGGCAGGCTTGGTTGAATCCCTGAGTGTGGGGGAACTGGTAGGCACCATGCCACCTCTCACTAAAAATGCCTAAAAGATCTAGGTCAACAGCACCACCCAATAGAAATGAAAAATCTAAAGTGAGCCATATATGCAATTTTCAGTTTAGCTACAATGATTTTTTAGAAAGGTAAAATTAATTTCAAAACATTTAATTTGACCAATTTCAGCATGTAAACAAAATAAAATATCGAGATGTTTATATTCTCTTACTTTTTTACTATGTCTTCAAAACCAAGTGTATTTTACACTCACAGCACATCTCACCACCAGCCACATTTCAGGGGCTCAATAGACATTGGTTTTTACTGGCTACCATACTCAAAGTACAGACCGAGATCTTTGTTCCCTCCACCTGCTGGCAGCCAAGGCCTCTTCAGTAAGTTACTGCTACTAGGGACTTGGAATCTTGGGTGGGTAACACAGAGAAAAATAGTTATTGAGTTGTGTAAAAGCTAGAGCAGTGATGATTCCTGTAATATGCTGGCTTTCTGGGTAGACTTTTCCACACAAAAGATGATTTTGTGCTGTCTACTTTTTTGCCTCTCTGAAGTTGCCATATTTAATTAAAGCCTATTTTCCAAATCTATTTTTTCCTTTTCCCATTGCTTCAATGATCCTGGTATCCTTCCAAACAATTTTAAGAGAAAGACAAGGTCTGATAATGTTTCTTGAGACTGAAACCTTCCTAATGAATACATAATATATATTTTGTATAAAATTGAAAAAACTAACTATGGCCAATCCTTTAATTTTTATTTGTCAACATTAGAGATATAGTATAATTGGGTATAGAGACTGTTCTTTCGTAATAAAAAACTTATTCTGTGAAGTACAACACATGCTCTGGAGGAGTGGCCATGTAATTAATTGTAACTGGAACTACATTCATTCTCTCGCTTATTCATTCTTTCAGCAAATACGTAATGTTCAAGATAATGTACACTGACACATGAAGGTGAATAACAACACAGTATATCTAAATCAAGCATTTATTTTCCTGAAGGATTTGTGCCACATACATATGTATAAATTTCAGACCAGTACCGCATGATTGCTCTAAGGAAAGTTCTTCCAACTGGAGAAAACAAAGTGGTGATGGTTTGGGGAATAGGTGCCCAGTGTCCTAGGATTTAAGCTATAAGAAGAATTTCAGTACCTAAAAATATGTATAATACAGATGATTAAAGGAAAAAAGTGCATAAGTCTGAAAAGTTACAGAACATGATTTTGGAACCAAGAGTGACCAGTTCACCTGGAATCTAATAGAGCTACAGTGGGACAGAGGTTTTGCCCAAGTGTTAGCCAACTGAGATTTTCTAAGTTTTGCTGATCCACTAACACTTTATCACTTGCTTCCCTTTTGTAAGTGGGGCACCTTGCAAGAGACTTAGTATGAGATTTGGAAGCAGAACAATGCTAATTGGCCCATGTGGGGATTAGACCCTTAGCCTCGACCTCATTAGCACAACTCTAAGCAGCTAGGGCACCTAATTTAAACTGGCTCAAAGTAAAGATCCTTGTTGTTACATTCTTATCCCTTTACTTAAAAAAAAGCAAAAATGTCTAATAATACTATGTACAAAACATCTCATGAAACAGTTTATATGCCCTTATTAATACTTTAAAGATAGCCGTCTAAAAGAATATTGTTACACATGTATGTGTACATTTGATTTATGAATCAAACCATTTATATTCAAAATTTGAGAAATCCTTTTTTTATTAGCATATGAGTATAATTATTATGTGTTCTTTAGTTTGGGAATCAGCTTAACTACTACAAATTTCCTTTCCCAATAAGCTCAGTAAAAATAATAAATTTTAAAAATTCATGTTGAATAACAGATCTTCAAGAAAAAACACTCTTCAGCCATTATAAAAAACTTAGATTTGCTGCAATTCATAAAATTTCACAGATAAAAGTAATCATTTATTCATTTTTGTGGTCCCTTTCTCCAGAAAAATAGTAACTTTACTACATTTTAACAGCGTGTCTTAACTTTTCATTATTACCTTAGCATTCATCAAACAACCACTATGTTAAAATATATATTTAAAAACAGACACACAAGATCCTATTGGTTATGAAATCACGCAATTATAGTTGCTTAAGAGTAATAAAACTGCATAGACAGTTTATATTATGGACACTTTAAAATACCACATGAACCATAAAATAAAGAGATTAGATGCTGAAATTTTCATAGATGGGGTATTAAATGGTGAAATAAAACAGAAAAGACATAGTACCACATGTGCACACTAAATGTAGTAAAGAGAACCTGGCTGTTTTTTCATGATTCTGGGAAGGTTTCCCAAACAGCTGCAGGATTAAAATACAAAGGTGTATTTATTTTACTTCCAAAAGAAGGATAAAGTAAACAATTTGGAATCCAAACATTGTTAATAAATAAGAATAAACATTTATTAACTGAAATACATACATACTTTTTTGTCTGAAATTCATCAAAGTGTGCAGTAATTTTTATTAATGAAACCAAAGCTTTATTTGTAAGAAATTTGGTAGGCCTTTCCTTAGCGTTTTCTGCAAAGTGAGCAGATTGAATTGAAGTGATATTTATAGAGCTGTGAGAAATTTTAAATTTAGTTTTTCCTTCAAAAACTTCAATATGTCAGTACATCATAGAGTTGAAATTATTTAAATATAACTATCACAAATTGGATTTGAAAAAAATTACATATTTCACTCTTCAGTTTTTATTAAATTTCAGGTGTTTATTAGAAGACAAAATCTAAATGACTCCTTTCCTACAGCAATTCTTTCCATGCTTAAGAAGGAGGGATGTATTTCATGAAAAATGTCTTCATTTATGCCTGAAGAGGCCTAGGACTTGCTCTAACATCCGCTTTTCTAATGACTAATGATGTTGAGCACGTTTTTTGTGGCTATTTGCCACTCCTATACCTATATCTTATTTGGTTACATATTTATTTAAATCTTTTGCTCAATTAGCGTGTCTTGTCTAGTTGCTCTTACTTATTATTAATATTGAGTTATAAGAGTTCTTTATATATCCTAGACACCTGTCTTTTAATACATGTTGTAAATATTTTCTTTCAGTAGCTTACTTTCTATTTTCCTATAAGTGTATTTTAAAAAGAATTTTATTATTCTAATGAAGTCAAATTTACTCTTTTATTCTTATTCTTATTGTGACCTACTGAAATCTATCTAAATTAAGATCACAAAGAATTTCTTACTTTTTTTCAAAAGTTCTATATATCTGTATATAAGTTCTCTACATTCTATATGCAGGTGCTTACATTTAGGTTTATGATGCACTGAAAGGTAATTTTTTATTTCAGTTAGAAATGTAGATGTACATGTTTTTGCTTGTTTTGTTGTGTATGCATATCTAATTATTCTAGCACAATTTGTTGAAAAGATTGTTTTCCCATTGAATTATTTTGGGGTCTTTTCGAAAGATCAGTTGACCATATGTGTGTTGATCTATACTGACTCTTGTCATTTATTCCAGTGATCTATTTGTCCATCCTCAGACAAAACACAACTCAAGTCTAAATTTTTTAGCTTTATTATTAAATCTTGAAATCAGATAGTACTAATCATCTATCTTTGTTCCTTTTGAAGTTGTTTTGGTTCTCTAGATCCTGTGCCTTTATTTATTTTTTTTAATCAACTCCAAGCTTAATTCTCAACAGTCTCCAATCTTTTGGAGCATAACGAACAAGTTCCAATACAGTGAACAAGCTCCCACAAGGTGGACAATGCAAAGGCAGTCATATCAGAGAAACTAATTCAGTTACTATAATCAATCAAGTCAACTATGATTATTCATATGATTTTTATACTTAAATTATAAGTGAATCCCACATTTCCCCCTTTTTTGTTTTAAATGATGCAAATGCATATGCATATATTTGTGGAAGGTACCAGAATAATGATTAGCTGGGCTCGGCCTGTGACATAGCTTGTCACAGGCAATGTCTCTCGTCTGGAGGGGTGAGGTTCTATGTCTCACCTCAGTTGGCCCCCACATACCTCACCTGAGGTCTCTTGCGACTGGGCCTGTCTTAGGTTGTTCCTCCCATGAGGAATCTTACCCGTCTCTGGCTAACCAGCCATCTCCTGGGACCAACCAGGGAGATAAAATACGAAAGAGAGGACAGCCAGCAGCTATAATTCTGGATAAAATCACAATATACATGATTATTTTCTTGCAGCAAATCCAGGTGGGGAATCAGTATATGATTTCACAAAGTTGTTTAAAAGGAAACACTTATTTCTTGAAGTTAAATCTTGAGAAGTAGCATATGCTTGTATTGGCTTTAAAAGACCAACAACTGCCTTCCGCACACACCCTAGGAGAACAGGAATACAAATGCATAAGAGTATTAGACCTACAATTATAGGCCATATCCAATGAAACAAAGAAAACTAATTTAACAATCCAGGCATTTGTTAAAACTTATCATTAACATGGTGAATGTTGCCTATTTGATCCTGAATAGTATGAGAAAAATCAGACAAATTAAAACAACACATCCCTGGAAATTGTTCACATCTCACATATTATTTTTTACTTACTTATTCTTTTATTAGTTCTCCTAAGTATTCTTTTTTTATAATTTATTTTGGATCATTAATCTACAATTACATGTGCAATATTATGATTATTAAGCTACCCCCTTCATCAAGTCTCCCCCACCAACCCCATTACAGTCACTGTCCATCAGCATAGTGAGATGCTATAGAGTCACTACTTGTCTTCTCTGAGTTGTACTGCCCTCCCAGCGCCCCCCCAACATTACATCTGCTAATCGTAATGCCACTTTTTCCCCCTTGTCCCTCCCTTCCCACCCATCCTCCCCAGTCCCTTTCCCTTTGGTAACTATTAGTCCGTTCTTGGGTTCTGTGAGTCTGCTGCTGTTTTGTTCCTTCAGTTTTTTCTTTGTTCTTATACTCCACAGATGAGTGAAATCATTTGATACTTGTCTTTTTCTGCTTGGCTTATTTCACTGAGCATAATACCCTCTAGCTCCATCCATGTTGTTGCAAATGGTAGGATTTGTTTTCTTCTTATGGCTGAATAATATTCCATTGTGTATATGTACCACTCTTCTTTATCCATTCATCTACTGATGGACACTTAGGTTGCTTCCATTTCTTGGCTATTGTAAATAGTGCTGCGATAAACATAGGGGTGCATCTGTCTTTTTCAAACTGGGCTGCTGCATTCTTAGGGTAAATTCCTAGGAGTGGAATTCCTGGGTCAAATGGTATTTCTATTTTGAGTTTTGAGGAACCTCCATACTGCTTTCCACAATGGTTGAACTAATTTGCATTCCCACCAGCAGTGTAGGAGGGTTCTCTTTTCTCCACATCCTCGCCAACATTTGTTGTTGTTTGTGTTTTGGATGTTGGCCATCCTCACTGGTGTGAGGTGATATCTCATTGTGGTTTTAATCTGCATTTCTCTGATGATTAGCGATGTGGAGCATCTTTTCATGTGCCTGTTGGCCATCTAAATTTCTTCTTTGGAAAACTGTCTATTCATGTCCTCTGCCTATTTCTTAATTGGATTATTTCCTTTTTGTTTGTTAAGGTGCATGAGTTCTTTATATATTTTGGAAGTCAACACATTATCGGATATGTCATTTATGAATATATTCTCCCATACTGTAGGATGTCTTTTTGTTCTACTGATGGTGTCCTTTGCTGTACAGAAGCTTTTCAGCTTGATATAGTCCCACTTGTTCATTTTTGCTTTTGTTTCCCTTGCCTGGGGAGATACGTTCAAGAAGATGTGGCTCATGTTTATGTCCAAGAAATTTTTGCCTATGTTTTTTTCTAAGAGTTTTATGGTTTCATGACTTACATTCAGGTCTTTGATACACCTTGAGTTTACCTTTGTGTATGGGGTTAGACAGTAGTCCAGTTTCATTCTCTTACATGTAGCTGTCCAGTTTTTCCAACACCAGCTGCTGAAGAGGCTGTCATCTCTCCATTGTATATCCAAGGCTCCTTTATCAAATATTAATTGACTGTATATGTTTGGGTTAATGCTTGGATTTTCTATTCTTTTCCACTGGTCTGTAGGTCTGTTTTTGTGCCAATACCAAATTGTTTTGATTACTGTGACTTTGTAGTAGAGCTTGAAGTCAGGGAGTGTAATTCCCCCTGTTTTATTCCTCCTTCTCAGGATTGCTTTGGCTATTCGGGGTCTTTTGTGGTTCCATATGAATTTTAGAATTATTTCTTCCAGTTCATTGAAGAAAGCTGTTGGTAGTTTGATAGGTATTGCATTGAATCTGTAGATTGCTTTAGGTAGTATAGCCATTTTGACAATATTTATTCTTCCTAGCCAAGAGCATGGGATGCATTTCCATTTGTTAGTGTCCTCTTTAATTTCTCTTAGAGTGTCTTGTAGTTTTCAGAGTACAGGTCTTTCACTTCCTTCGTTAGGTTTATTCCTAGGTATTTTATTCTTTTTGATGCAATTGTGAATGGAATTGTTTTTCTGATTTCTCTTTCTGTTAGTTCATCATTAGTGTATAGGAAAGCAACAGATTTCTGTGTGTTAATTTTGTATCCTGCAACTTTGCTGAATTCAGATATTAGTTCTAGTAGTTTTGGAGTGGGGTCTTTATGGTTTTTTACGTACAATATCATGTCATCTGCAAATAGTGACAATTTGACTTCTTCTTTACCAATCTGGATGCCTTATATGTCTTTGTTTTGTCTGATTGCCATGGCTAGGACCTCCAGTACTATGTTGAATAACAGTGGAGAGAGTGGGCATCCCTGTCTTGTTCCCGATCTTAGATGAAAAGCTTTCAGCTTCTCGCTGTTAAGTATGATGTTAGCCGTGGGTTTGTCATATATGGCCTTTATCATGTTGAGGTACTTGCCTTCTATACCCATTTGTTCAGAGTTTTAATCAGGAATGGATGCTGAATTTTGTCAAATGCTTTTTATGCATCTATGGAGATGATCATGTGGTTTTTGTTCTTCTTTTTGTTGATGTGGTGGATGATGTTCATGGATTTTCGAATGTTGTACCATCCTTGCATCCCCGGGATGAATCCCACTTGATCATGGTGTATGATCCTCTTGACGTATTTTTGGATTCGGTTTGCTAATATTTTGTTCAGTATTTTTGCATCTACGTTCATCAGGGATATTGCTCTCTAATTTTCTTTTTTGGTGAGGTCTTTGCCAGGTTTTGGTATTAGAGTGATGCTGACTTCATAGAATGAGTTTGGAAGTATTCCCTCCTCTTCTATGTTTTGAAAAACTTTAAAGAGAATGGGTGTTATTTCTTCTCTATATGTCTGGTAGTATTCACAGGTGAATCCGTCTGGTCCGGGGGTTTTGTTCTTGGGTAGTTTTTTGATTATTGATTCAATTTCATTGCTGGTGATTGGTCTGTTTAGTTTTTCTGTTTCTTGCTTGGTCAGTCTTGGAAGGTTGTATTTTTCTAAGAAGTTGTCCATTTCTTCTATGTTTTCCAGCTTGTTAGCATATAGATTCTCATAAAATTCTCTTATGATTCTTTGTATTTCTGTGGGTTCCGTTGTGATTTTTCCTTTCTCATTTCTGATTCTGTTTATGTGTGTCGATTCTCTTTTTCTCTTAATAAGTTTGGCTAGGGGTTTATTTATTTTGTTTATTTTTTCAAAAAAACCAGCTCTTGGTTTCATTGATTTTTTTCTATTGTTTTATTCTTCTCAATTTTATTTATTTCTTCTCTGATCTTTATTATGTCCCTCCTTCTGGTGACTTTGGGCCTCATTTGTTCTTCTTTTTCCAATTTCAGTAATTGTGTCTTTAGAAAATTCATTTGGAAATGTTCTTCCTTCTTTAAATAGGCCTGGATTGCATTATAATTTCCTCTTAGAACTGCCTTTGTGGCATCCCACAGAAGTTGTGGCTTTGTGTTGTTGTTGTCATTAGTCTCCATATATTCTTTCATTTCTGTTTTGATTTGGTCGTTAACCCATTGATTAGTTAGGAGAATGTTGTTAAGTCTCCATGTATTTGTGAGCCTTTTTGATTTCTTTCTAAAATTTATTTCTAGTTTTATACCTTTGTGAACTGAGAAGTTGGTTGGTAGAATTTCAATATTTTTGAAATTACTGAGGTTCTTTTTGTGGCCTAGTATGTCGTCTATTCTGGAAAATGTTCCATGTGCTCTTGAGAAGAATGTGTATCCTGCTGCTTTTGGGTGCAGAGTTCTGTAGATATCTGTTAGGTCCATCTGTTCTAGTGTGTTGTTCAGTGCCTCTGTGTCTTTACTTGTTTTCTGTCTGGTTGATCTGTCCTTTGGAGTGAGTGGTGTATTGAAGTCTCCTAAAATGAATGCATTGCTGTCTATTTCCTCCTTTAATTCTGTTAGTATCTGTTTCACATATGCTAGCGGTCTTGTGTTGAGGGCATATATATTTATAATGGTTATATCTTCTTGTTGGACTGACCCCTTTATCATTATGTAATATCCTTCTTTATCTCTTGCTACTTTCTTCATTTTGAAGTCTATTTTGTCTGATACAAGTACTGCAACACCTGCTTTTTTCTCCTTGTTGTTTGCATGAAATATCTTTTCCACCCCTTCACTTTTAGTCTGTGTATGTCTTTGGGTTTAAAGTGAGTCTCTTGAAGGGAGCATATAGATGGGTCTTGTTTTTTATCCATTCAGTGTCTCTATGTCTTTTGACTGGCCCATTCAGTCCATTTACACTTAGGGTGATTATGGATAGGTATGTACTTATTGGCATTGCAGGCTTCAGATTCGTTGTTACCAAAGGTTCAAGGTTTACTTCCCTACTATCTAAACGTCTAACAACTAACTTAATATGTTATTACAAACACAACCTAAAGGTTCTTTTTTTGTTTGTTTGTTAGTTTGTTTCCTCCTATTTCTTTCTATTCCATTCTTTATATATTAGGTATCATATTCTGTACTTTTTGTCTATCCCTTGATTAACTTTGGAATAGTTAATTTAATTTTGCATTTTCTTAGTAATTAGCTGTTCTATTTTCTGTACTGTGGTTTTATTACCTCTGGTGACAGCTATTAATCTGTAGGAACACTTCCATCTATAGCTGTCCCTCCAAAATACACTGTAGAGATGGTTTGTGGGAGGCAAATTCTCTCAGCTTTTGCTTATCTGGGAATTGTTTAGTCCCTCCTTCAAATTTAAATGATAATCTTGCTGGATAAAGTAATCTTGGTTGAAGGCCCTTCTGCTTCATTGCATTAAATACATCATGCCACTCCCTTCTGGCCTGTAAGGTTTCTGCTGAGAAGTCTAATGATAGCCTGATGGGTTTTCCTTTTATGTGATCCTATTTCTCTCACTGGCTGCTTTTAATAGTCTGTCCTTATCCTTGATCTTTGCCATTTTAATTACTATATGTCTTGCTGTTGCCTTCCTTGGGTCCCTTGTGTTGGGAGATCTGCGCACCTCCATGGCCTGGGAGACTATCTCCTTTCCCAGATTAGGGAAGTTTTCAGCAATCACCTCCTCAAAGTCACTTTCTATCCCTTTTTCTCTCTCTTCTTCCTCTGGTACCCCTATAATGTGAATATTGTTCTGTTTGGATTGGTCACACAGTTCTGTCAATATTCTTTCATTCTTAGAGATCCTTTTTTCTCTCTGTGCCTCAGCTTCTTTGTATTCCTCTTCTCTAGTTTCTATTTCATTTATTGTCTCTTCCACTGTATCCAACTGCTTTTAATACAGTCCATTGTGTTCTTCAATGATTGGATCTCTGACTGGAATTCATTCCTGAGTTCTTGAATATCTTTTCGTACCTCCATGAGCATGTTAATGATTTTTATTTTGAACTCCCTTTCAGGGAGAGTCATAAGGTCCATATCATTTAAATCTTTCTCAGGAGTTGTATTCATAATTTTGCTCTGGACCAGGTTCCTTTGGTGTTTCATATTTGTGTATGCGCCCTCTAGTGCCCAGAAGCTCTACTCTCTGGAGCTGCTCAGCCCCTGAAGCAATGCAGGGATTGTAGGGGAGTGGTATTGGTGCCTCTGGGGAGGAAAGGGCTGTTTCCTGGTTCCTGGCTGCTATGCCTGTCTCCACTGCCTGAACCAGTCGGCTGAGCACACAGGTATAAGCCTCTGTGCTTTGCGTTTTTAGGTGCTGTAGACAGATCTTCCCTCTGGCGGGCCTAACACCAGGGAAGGATTTGCCGGTTTGCAAGCCCGGTGGGGCTGGCCAGAAGAAAGGCACACAAGTCTGCCTGTCCCAGAAGGGGTTCTTGTAGCTGTGAATGCAGCCAGGGAGCTGGAGCACCTGAAGATCCTGAAAGCTCCCAACCTGCTGGGCAGAGTGCACCTGGACAATTTTGTCTGCCTGTCCTTTCTCCTGAGCAGTAAGCTCTGTGCAATCCTTGTCCCTTTAGCAGGTCTCTTGCTAAGGGCTTCTTTGTTAGGAAGTCTCTCAGACTGCCCGCCCTTCTTTTGTCCCCGAGCAGCTGGGTATGGATCCCTGCTTTCACAAGCAGCTGGATTCTTAGTCTCTCCAAGAATTCTGCCTGTCTTAGCTTTCCAACCCCCTAATTACAAGAGTATCATGCAAGCACCATGAAATGTAGGTTTGTGCTCCCAGAGCAGATCTCCAGAGTTAGGTATTCAGCAGTCCCACATCTCCACTCCCTCCCTGCTCTGTTCCTGTTCCTCCCACTGGTGAGCTGGGGTGGGGGAAGGGCTTGGATCCCGCAGGACCACAGCTTTAGTACATTACCCTTTTCTGTGAGGGGTTCTCTTGTCTCCAGGTGTATGCAGTTTGTTGCATCCATTTTCCCATTGCTCTTTCAAGAGCAGTGGAAGTAGCTTTATTTTCATATTATATGAGGTTTTACGAGGAAGCCTCTGTCTCACCTCTCATGCCGCCATCTTTAATCCTCCCATCCTGTGCCTTTTTATAAAACATTTAGAATCACTCCAACAATTTTATAGAAAACAGCCTGCAGGGATTTTGATTGATATTGCATTGAAACTATTTGAACCTGGTTCTTTTTTGTAGAGTAGTTTCTTGATAACTTTCTCTATTCATGGTATAGAAATTTATCTGTTTAAGCTTTCTAACTCTTCCAGAGCCAGTGTGGTTATCTTTGTTTCTCTAGAAAAGTGTCCGATTCCTAAATGTTTTCAAATATATTTGCAGAGTGTTCTGAAGATTAGCTTTCCCGATTTCTTATATTAAAGGTTATTTGTGCTTTGTATTTCTTACTTAGATCCAAATTTTCCTCTTATATCACTTCTCTTCTACCTGAACACCTTCTCTTAAATTTCTTGTAGTGCATTTCTGCCAGTGATATTTAAGCTTTTATATGTATCAAAACCTTTAATTTGCCTGCCTTTTTGAAATACCTATAAAATATTTAAAATTATAAAATAGAAAAGTAGGATGACAATTTTTTTTTTTTTTTTGCCATATCGGTTCATTAGAGATATTTTCTCTTCTGGATCATATTATATAGAAATCTATTGCCATTACAATCTGTGTTTCTTTGTCATTTTTCTATGGCTGCTTTAAAGGTAATCTTTATAACTGGTTTTCATTAATTTGATTACTTTGTAGTCATCGGTTGTTTTCCTCCTGTTCATACTACTTAGGGTTTGTTTAGTATCTTGAACCTGTGAAATTACAGTTTTTATTAAATTCAGAAACTTTTTTTACTATTATTTCTCAAAATATTTATTTGGTAACTTCCACCACCTATTTCTTTGTTTTTAGGTCTTCATTCACATGTTTCTTAAGACTTCTTAATTTTTTTCAGTCTTCTCTGATTTTTTGGATAGTTTATATACTGCCATGTTTTCAAGTTCACTTAATTTTTCTTACCTGCATTGTCTAACCAGCTGTTAATTCCAGCTTGTACCTTATTATATTGTACTTTTCATCTGTAAGTTCGATGGTTTTTTAAGAAAATTTTTCCACCTCCTAATTTTTTTCAATACCTTTTCCTGTAACATGGTGAGCCACTTTCTTTGCAACTTTTCACATTTCTTCAGTACGAGCATTTTATTTTTCAAATGCATATTTGAGCTTTGATTCTTATGTAGCTTTTCATCTGTTCTTGCATAGACTTCCAAGATGTTTATAATTATTTGTTCCGAGGGCTGTTGCCCGATTTACTTCCATATCAGTTTTCCTTTTTGTTTCCTTCTCTCTCCCTTTTTTAAATTTTTATTTTGTTTTTTTAATTTTTATTTTGGTATCATTAATGTACAATCACATGAGCAACATTGTGGTTCCCATATTTCCCCCATTCTCAAGTCCCCACCACATACTCCATTACAGTCACTGTCCATCAGTGTAGTAAGTACTATATAGTCACTACTTGTCTTCTTTGTGCTGTACTGCCTTTCCCATGCCCCCCTCCTACGTTATGTGTGCTAATCATAATGCCCATTATTCCCCATCCCCTCCCTTCACACTCTCCCTCCCCAGTCCCTTTCCCTTTGACAACTATTAGTCCATTCTTGGGTTCTGTGAATCTGCTGCTGTTTTGTTCCTTCAGTTTTTGCTGTGTTCTTATGCTCCACAAATGAGTGAAATCATTTGGTACTTGTCTTTCTTCACCTGGCTTATTTCACTGAGCATAATACCCTCTAGCTTCACCCATGGTGTTGCAAATAGTAGGCTGAACAATATTACATTCTGTATATGTACCACATCTTCTTTATCCATTCATCTACTGATGGACACTTAGGTTGCTTCCATTTCTTGGCTATTGTAAATAGTGTTGCGATAAACATAGGGGTGCATATTTCTTTTGCAAATTGGGCTGCTGCATTCTTAGGGTAAATTCCTAGGAGTGGAATTCCTGAGTCAAATGGTATTTCTATTTTCAGTTTTTTGAGGAACCTCCATATTGCTTTCCACAATGGTTGAACTAATTTGCATTCCCACCAGCAGTGTAGGAGGGTTCCTCTTTCTCCACATCCTCGCCAACATTTGTTGTTTGTCTTTTGGATGTTGACCATGCTAACTGGTGTGAGGTGATATCTCATTGTGGTTTTAATTTGCATATCTATGATTATTAGTGATGTGGAGCTCCTTTTCACGGGCCTGTTGGCCATCTGAATTTCTTCTTGGAGAGGTGTCTGTTCATATCCTCTGGCCATTTTTAATTGAATCATTTTCTTTTTGTTTGTTGAGGTACGTGAGCTCGTTATATATTTT
The DNA here is from genome assembly GCA_032199065.1 of Smutsia gigantea. Taxonomy (NCBI): domain Eukaryota; kingdom Metazoa; phylum Chordata; class Mammalia; order Pholidota; family Manidae; genus Smutsia; species Smutsia gigantea. The sequence goes on along the minus strand of JAVSCE010016412.1, from coordinate 82,837 downwards.
GGATGTCAGTCCTTTATCAGATATGTCATTTCTGTATATACTCTCCCATAATGTAGGATGCCTTTTTGTTCTACTGATGGTGTCCTTTGCTGTGCAGAAGCTTTTTAGTTTGATAGAGTCCCACTTGTTCATTTTTGCTTTTGTTTCCCTTGCCAGGGAAGATATGTTCATGAAGAAGTTGCTCATGTTTATGTGCAAGAGATTTTTGCCTATTTTTTTCCTAAGAGTTTTATGGTTTCATGACTTACATTCAGGTCTTTGATCCACCTTGAGTTTACCTTTGTGTGTGGGGCTAGACAGTAGTCCAGTTTCATTCTCTTACATGTAGCTGTCCAGTTTTGCCAATACCAGCTGTTGAAGAGGCTGTCATTTCCCCATTGTATATTCATGGCTCCTTTATCGTATATTAATTGACCGTATATATTTGGGTTAATGTCTGGACTCTCTGTTCTATTCCAGTAGTCTGTGAGTCTGTTCTTGTGCCAGTACCAAATTGTCTTGATTACTGTAGCTTTGTAGAAGAGCTTGAAGTCAGGGAGCGTAATTCCCCCTGTTTTATTCTTCCTTGTCAGGACTGCTTTCACTATTCAGGGTCTTTTGTGGTTCCATATGATTTTTAGAACTATTTGTTCCAGTTCATTGAAGAACGCTGTTGGTATTTTGATAGGGATTGCATTGAATCTGTAGATTGCTTTAGGTAGTATAGCCATTTTGACAGTATTTAGTGTTCCTAGCCAAGAGCATGGGATGAATTTCCAATTGTTAGTGTCCTCTTTAATTTCTCTTAGGAGTGTTTTGTAGTTTTCAGGGTATAGGTCTTTCACTTCCTTTGTTAGGTTTATTCCTAGGTATTTTATTCTTTTTGATACAATTGTGAAAGGAACTGTTTTCCTGATTTCTCCTTCTGTTAGCTCACCATTAGCGTATAGAAAAGCAAAAGATTTCCGTGTGTTAATTTTGTATCTGGCAACTTTTCTGAATTCAGATATTAGTTCTAGTAGTTTTGGAGTGGAGTCTTTAGGGTTTTTTATGTACAATATCGTGTCATCTGCAAATAGTGACAGTTCGACTTCTTCTTTACCAATCTGGATGCCGTTTATTTATTTGTTTTGTCTGATTGCCATGGCTAGTACTTCCAGTACTATGTTGAATAACAGTGGGAAGAGTGGGCATCCATGTCTTGTTCCCGATCTCTGATGAAATGCTTTCAGCTTCTCGCTCTTAAGTATGATGTTGGCTGTGTGTTTGGCATATACGGCCTTTATGATGTTGAGGTACATGCCCTCTATACCCATTTTGTTGAGTTTTTATCATGAATGGAGCTGAATTTTGTCAAATGCTTTTTCAGCATCTATGGAGATGATCATGTGGTTTTTGTTCTTTTTGTTGATGTGGTGGATGATGTTGATGGATTTTCGAATGTTGTACCATCCTTGCATCCCTGGGATGAATCCCACTTGATCATGGTGTATGATCCTCTTGATGTATTTTTGAATTCGGTTTGCTAATATTTTGTTGAGTATTTTTGCATCTATGTTCATCAGGGATATTGGTCTGTAATTTTCTTTTTTGGTGGGGTCTTTGCCTGCCTTTGGTATTAGAGTGATGCTGGCTTCATAGAATGAGTTTGGAAGTATTCCCTCCTCTTCTATTTTTTGGAGAACTTTAATGAGAATGGGTATTATTTCTTCTCTATATATCTGATAAAATTCAGTGGTGAATCCCTCTGGCCCAGGGTTTTGTTCTTGGGTAGTTTTCTGATTACTGACTCAATTTCATTGCTGGTAATTGGTCTGTTTAGGTTTTGTGTTTCCTGCTTGATCAGTCTTGAAAGGTTGTATTTTTCTAAGTTGTCCATTTATTTTAGGTTTTCCAGCTTGTTAGCATATAGATTCTCATAATATTCTCTTATAATTCTTTGTATTTCTGTGGGGTTCATTGTGATTTTTCCTTTCTCATTTCTGATTGTGTTTATGTGTGTAGATTCTCTTTTTCTCTTAATGAGTCTGGCTAGGGGTTTATCTATTTTGTTTATTTTTTTCAAAGAACCAGCTCTTGGTTTTATTGATTTTTTCTATTGTTTTATTCTTCTCAATTTTATTTATTTCTTCTCTAATCTTTATTATGTTCCTCCTTCTGGTGACTTTGGGCCTCATTTGTTCTTCTTTTTCCAATTTCACTCATTGTGTCTTTAGACTATTCATTTGGGAATGTTCTTTCTTCTTTAAATAGGCCTGGATTGCAATATACTTTCCTCTTAGAACTGCCTTTGCTGCGTCCCACAGAAGTTGGGGCTTTGTGCTGTTGTTGTCATTTGTCTCCATATATTGTTTGATCTCTGTTTTAATTTGGTCGTTGATGCATTGATTATTTAGGAGCATGTTGTTAAGCCTCCATGGATTTGTGAGCCTTTCTGTTTTCTTTGTACAATTTATTTCTAGTTTTATTCCTTTGTGATCTGAGATGTTGGTTGGTAGAATTTTAATATTTTTGAATTTACTGAGGTTCTTTTTGTGGCCTAGTATGTGGTGTATTCTGGAAAATGTTCCATGTGCACTTGAGAAGAATGTGTATCCTGTTGCTTTTGGGTGTAGAGTTCTGTAGATGTCTGTTAGGTCCATCTGTTCTAGTGTGTTGTTCAGTGCTTCTGTGTCTTTACTTATTTTCTGTCTGGTTGATCTGTCCTTTGGAGTGAGTGGTGTGTTGAAGTTTCTTAAAATGACTGCATTGCTGTCTATTTCCTCCTTTAATTCTGTTAGTATTTGTTTCACATATGCTGGTGCTCTTGCTTTGGGTGCATATATATTTCTAATGGTTATATCCTCTTGTTGAACTGACCCCTTTATCATTATGTAATGTCCTTCTTTATCTCTTGCTACTTTCTTTTTTTGGAGTCTAATTTTTCTGATACAAGTACTGTAGTACCTGCTTTTTTCTCCTTGTTGTTTGTATGAAATATAATTTTCCATCCCTTCACTTTTAGTCTGTGTATATTTTTGGGTTTGAGGTGAGTCTCTTGTAAGCAGCATATAGATGGGTCTTGCTTTTTTTATCCATTCTGTTACTCTGTGTCTTTTGATTGGTGCATTCAGACCATTTACATTTAGGGTGATTATTGATAGATATGTACTTATTGCCATTGCCGGCTTTAGATTCATGGTTACCAAAGATTCAAGGGCAGCTTCTTTACTATATAACAGTCTAACTTGACTCTTTTCTTAAGCTATTATAAGCACAGTGTGATGATTCTTTATTTCTCTCCCTTCTCATTCTTCCTCCTCCATTCTTTATATGCTAGGTGTTTTATTCTATACTCTTTTACATTTCCTTTGAGTGTTTTTGTGGATAGTTGATTTTATTTTTTGCCTTTAGTTAGTATTTGGATGGTCTGCTTTCTTTGCTATGATTTTATTTTCTCTGGTGACATCTTTTTAGCCTTAGGAGTGCTTACATCTACAGCATTCCCTGTAAGATATCCTGTAGAGGTGGTTTGTGGGAAGCAAATTCCCTCAACTTCTGCTTGTCTGGGAATTTTTTAATGCCTCCCTCAAATGTAAATGATATTCGTGCTATATACAGTGTTCTTGGTTCAAGGCCCTTCTGTTTCATTGCATTAAATATATCATGCCATTCTTTTCTGGCCTGTAAGGTTTCTGTTGAGAATCTGATGATAATCTCCTGGGTTTTCCTTTGTAGGTGATCTTTTTTATCTCTCTGGCTGCCTTTAGTACTCTGTCCTCATCTTTTATCTTTGCCATTTTAAGTATTAAGTGTCTTGGTGTTGTCTTCCTTAGGTCCCTTGTGTTGGGAGATCTGTGGGCTTCCATGGTCTGAGAGACTATTTTTTTACCCAGCTTGGGGAAGTTTTCCTCAATTACGTCTTCAAAGCACTTTCTATCCCTTTTTCTCACTCTTCTTTTCTTCTGGTACTCCTATAATGCAAATATTGTTCCGTTTGGATTGGTCACACAGTTCTCTTAATATTCTTTCATTCCTAGAGATCCTTTTATCTCTCTCTGCCTCAGCTTCTCTGTACTCCTGTTCTCTGATTTCTATTCCATTAACAGTGTCTTGCACCTTGTCCAGTCTGCTCTTAAGACCTTCTATCGATTGTTTCATTTCTGTAATGTCTCTCCTGCCTTTCTCCCTTAGCTCTTGCATATTTCTCTGTATGTCCATCAGCATGGTTATGACTTTATTCTGAATTCTTTTTCAGGAAGATTGTTTAAATCTATCCCACAGGGCCCTCTCTCAGGTTGTCTGTGTGATCTTTGACCATATTCTTCTGTCTTTTCATTGTGAAAGAAGTGGTCGCTGGCAGGTGCCACATGTGTCAGTTGGGAGAACAAAGTCCCTCCTTGCTTGTTGTTCTTGCCCTTCTCCAGAGACTGTGCTGGTTACCTGCACACTGGGAGGCTGTCTCTGGGATAATCCCCTTAGCTGCTGTGTGCCGGTCTGCCTTCAGGCTAGCGTAGAGCACTATGGGGGTTTGCAGTCACTCCGGGCAAGTTCTGCTTCCCTCGGTGCCTTCCAGACCTTGCTCTGGCTTCCGCAGCCCTTCTCGTTTAGCTGCGCTCCCGCTGGGAGGAGATTCTGTGTGGTTACTGTAGGCGGGGCTGCTCTCCCGCTGTTCCGCAGCTGTGGCGGATCCACCGGACCATTTGCAGCACTGGCCGTGGGGAATGAATGACAGGCTGCCTATCACTGTGTGGGGCTTCGGAGGGGCTGCTTTACCTGGCAGCCAGTTAGGGGGCCCGAAATTCCTCAAGATTCCCAGCCTGCTGGGCTGAGTGCACTGGGACGATTTTGTTCCGCTTTTGGGCTCTTGTCTCTTTAAGACTTTTAAAAAGCACCCACTCTTTTTTTGTCCCTGGGGAGGCCACTGTGGGGACCCGCTTGTAGTCTCCATCTCAGATCCTGCCCTTCTGTCTCTCTAATCTCCAGTATACCATGCGATGTGTGTCTGTGCTCCCAATGCAGATCTCCAGGGCTGGTTATTTAGCAGTCCTGTGCTTCTATGCCCTCCCCACTCTGATTCTTTTCCTCTAGCTGGTGAGCTGGGGTGGGGGAGTGCTCGGGTCCCGCCGGGTCATGGCTTTGTGTCTTACCCGCTTTGTGAGGCTCTGAGTTCTCGCAGGTATAGCTGTAGCCTGGCTGTTGTACTGTATCTTCTGGTCTCTCTTTTAGGAATAATTGTATTTTCACAAATATATATGGTTTTGGAAGGAGATTTCCACTGCCCTGCTCACGCCACCATCTTCCCAGAACTCCCGAGTTGTATGAGTTTTTATGTATTGTAGATATTAGCCTCTTCCTAGATACATCATTTGCAAATATATTCATACATTAGGTTTCCTGTTGTTTTGCTGATTTTTTTTTTTTTGGTGCAGAAGCTCTTTAGTTTGATGTAGTCCCACTTGTTTATGTTTGCTTTTGTTTCCTTTTCCTAGGAAAATGTATCCAGAAAAAACTTACTACTCCTGATGTTCAAAACATTTTTGCCTGTTTTTTTCTTCTAAAAGTTTTATGGTTGCAGGTCTTACATTTAGGTGTGGATTCCACTCTGAGTTAATTTTTGTATATAATGTAAGACAGTGGTCCAGTTTCATTCTCTTGCATGTAGTTGTCCAGTTTTCCCAACACCATATATTGAAGAGATGGTCTTTCCCCATTAGACATTCTTGCCTCCTTTGTCATATATTAATTGACCATATATGTGTGGGTTTATTTCTGTCTGTTCTGTTCCATAGATCTATATATCTATTCTTGTTCCTGTGTCATACTCTTTAATCTTTGCATCTTTGTAATATAGCTGAAATTAAGGAGCGTTATACTCCCAGCTTTGTTCTTTCTCTAGATTGCTTTGGCCATTCAGGGTCTTCTGTGGTTATACTTGAATTTTAGGATTTTTTTTCTATTGTTATGAAAATGCCATTGGTATTTTGATAGGGATTTCATTGAATCTGTATATTCCTTTGGGTAATATGGCTATTTTATTAATATTAATATTAATATTTCCCACCCTTGAACATGGAGTATCTTTCCTTTTATGTCTTCTTTAATTTCTTTCATCAGTGTCTTATGATGTTCTTTGTACAGATCTTTCTCCTCTTTGGTTAGTTTTTCTCCTAGATATTTTTATTCTTTTTGATGCAATTGTAAGTGGATTTACAATTGTAAATGATTTGTCTCTCTACTAGTTCATTGTTACATATAAGAATGAAACAGATTTCTGTATTTATTTTGTAATCTACAACTTTACTAATTTATTAGTTCTGATAGGTTTTTCATAGTGTCATTAGGGTTTTCTATATATAGCATCGTCATCAACAAATAGTGGCAATTTTAATTCTTCCTTACCACCTTTGATTCCTTTTATTTCATCTTCTTGTCTGATTAATGTGGCTAGGACTTCCAGTACTATGTTGAGTCAAAGTGGTGAGAGTAGACATCCTAGTCTTGTTCCTGATTTAAGAGGAAAAGCTTTCAGCTTTTTCCCATTTAGCATGATGTTAGCTGTGGTTTTGTTGTACATGGCCTTTATTAAGTTGAGTTATGGTCCCTCTATTACACCTTGTTGAGAATTTTTATCATGAATGGATATTGGAATTTTGACAAATGATTTTTCAGCATCTATTGATATGATCATATACTTTTTATTCTTTTGTTAATGAGGTGTATTACATTAAGTGACTAGATATTGAACCATCCTTTCATCCGTGGAATATACTCCCCTTAGACATGGTGAATGTTCCTTTTAATATATTTTTAATTTGGTTTTCTAATGTTTGGTTGAGGATTTTCACATCTATATTCATCAGAGTGTTGTGTATAAGCTTTTTGTTTTTGTTTTTGTAGTGTCGTTGTCTGGTTTTGTTACTAGAGCAATATTGGCCTTATAGAGTGAGTTTGGAAATATTCCTTCATTTTCTACTTTTTGAATGATTTAACATGGATAGATATTAGCTGTTTAAATATTTGGTAGAATTCACTTGTGAAGCCATCTGGTCCTGTACTTTTGTTTGTTGGAACCTTTTTTTACTTACCAGTTCAATTTCATTACTAGTAATTGGTTTGTTCAGATTTTCTGCCTTTCCCTGGGTCAGTCTTATAAGATTGTATATTTTTAGGGATTTTTCCAATTCTTCTAGGTTCTCCAATTTATTGGCAATAATTTTTCATAGAATTTTCATATATTTTTTTGAATGTCTGTCATTTGGGTTGTAATTTCTCTTTTTCTGATTCTGATTTTATTTGTGTCCTCTCTTTTTTTCTTGATAAGTCTACTTAAGGGTTTGTCTGCTTTATCTTCTTGAAGATGCATCTCTTGATTTAATTGATTTTTTCTATTGTTTTCTTCATTTCTATATCATTTATTTTTGCTCTGATCTTTATTATGTTCCTTTTTCTACTAATTCAGTTAGTAATTTCTTTATATATTTAGGTGTTCATGATATATTATAATCGGCCCAGATAAGCTAATAGTGTTTGCATCTATAGAGATAGCTTAAAAATCATCTTACCTGCCTATACCTTGGTCTTAGAGGTATAGTCTCCAGAAATGTGAGAGAATAATTTTCTATGTTTTTACACCACCAAGTTGTGGTAGTTTGTTAGAACCTCTCTAACAAACTTATAAACCAATTAATGTGAAATATGTTTATGTCTTTATTTGTTAGTGGATGGTCAGCTATATAGAGTTTAATTACATGTATTCCTGTAAATACCAAAAAAATATTTATAATACTAATTAAAAACAACAAAAATCATAATATTGTTATATTTCAATATACAAAATACTGAAAATAATACATAATATTGGGTTCTGTCAAAGGGAAAATAACTTATGACAACCCCTGTGTTATTGATCAGTTCAGAATATCAATCAATGCTCTTCCTACATTTTGTAATTGCTATTATTTGCACACAGAGATGAAAAGTAATTAGTAAAATAGAAAACAAATTGGAATAGTTATAGTGTACTTTATACGTGATAAAGAACAATTTGAAACTTTTGGAGTAGAATTCAGGTTACAGTTCCAGAGAAGGCCAAGAGATATATAGTTTAGGAAAAAATGTGGAAAAGATTCCTGTTTCAGGCATTTGGAAACTGTTTGGGGACAGGCAAAGATAAAGCAAATGGGTAGTTTCAGCAGTTTGTATAGAATGCTTACAACTTAAAATATAAGGTTCACATTAATATCAGATATTAGGTCATGCTAGAATTCTTATGAGATGAAAAAAATCAGTCATCCTGTATTATGAAATATTACATTTATTGAGAGGTTACCATCCTTAAATGTGAATATGAAGGCATTGTAGTGTAAATTAATGAACAAGTAGAAAATGTATAATTTAGTACCTGTATTTGATAAAAATATGATAAAATGTAATGGTACATTAAAGGTAAGAAGTAAAGAAAATAGGTAGAAATGCATTTGGAGGTATCAGAAATAAATGTTTAGATTTAATTATAGAGGGAGTAATAACATGAATAAATAGACAAATATTAACTTTTTTAGTGGCAATATACATTGGATAAAAGACAATTTAAAAATTTTATATTTCTGTTGATTTGCATAACAAATTTTCTCTAAGTTTGGGTCCAGATGAAATCCAATAATCTATCTTATAACAATTTGGTCAAAATATACTTGAAAAACTCTCAGGTTCTATTGTAACCTTCAATAAGTTTATTCAAAAGATAGGAGAACTTTGGCCCAACTTATTCCAGTCTGAGACTAGGTTATATTGTTCATTGCAAATCAAGCAAGAAATCCTTCTTCAAAACTCTCCATTATGCCTTCTTTTCATGAAAATCTGGCATAAGCTTAAAAATTGGAAGAAAAGATCAAATATAACAGACATGACCTGTCATCTTCATCTCCTGTAAGTGATGCATGTGTATTTCTCTTAGGTCAGAGTTTATTCACCATACAGTTATAGAGGCTGCACCCTAAAATTTGCAGAAAATGACTCATTAGACTTCTACTGTCATGAATAAACTTTCTGGAGTGGCAAAACAGTTGAATTCACAACTTCCACTGCCAACTTTAAGGAGGAATACAAAAACGATGAATGTAAAAGTACATGTTTTTTAATTCAATATGTTCTTAAAAACAAAATGTGGACAGATTTAGTACACAGCAAGTGAAGAAAAAAAAGAGGCTAATATGATTATACTTCAAGACTCCAAAATTTTAAAGCAAATGGCAATTCTGAAAAGTAAGCTTTTGACCTTTTATACTTCTGTTGTTAGAGTGGTAACCTCTTAACCACACACACAGTAAAGAAAATACACATGTTAAAAGTGATTATATTTTAAGCCTCTCCCTCTGTTTCATTACCATTAAATGGTCTTTGCTGATGCTCCAGTGTTCAAAGCACTAGAGTTAGTGAAGTTATTAGATCCAAACATCTCCCTGATGCCTCTTAATTAGTGAGCTATTAAATTCACCATTGTGTGCCCATTTTGTTTCAAAGTCGTCCTGAAATTTTTATTCTTATTTTTTAATTGTTTGCCTGTGCATTTTTTCAATTTTTATTTTTAGTCTTTAGAGATCATAACAATTATCTATTTGATAATATTATACACACTGTTTGAAAAGAAATTAATTTCATTTTTGGTTTACATTCTCTGAAAATTGAAATACAAAATCTTATTTTTACTATATTAAATAATATTTGGAATTTTCTTTGGGGATTATACAGTATGCAAAAGCAATTTATTGCAAAACAGCCATAAGTGCTCTGGGTAAAATTAGCCTATAATATTGTATTGTGTCTTGTGATTCACAGCTCTCCTATAGTTAATGATGAAATCATAAAAGTAAAAAGAAATATTTCATGGGGAAATAAATCATCCTTAATGTAGTGTGTTTTTATATATTATAGTTTCTTGTCTAATATATTTATAAAAAGCATCTCAGTAGCTTACCCCTTCATTATAATAACAATATCAATCCATACACATACGGATTATTATTAGCAGGCCATTTACCATATATAACCATTGTACTTCATTCTTATAATACTGTCCTGTTATTTCCATTTTTAAGGGGAGAACTGAAACATAGTTAAATAATAGCCCCTTCTTTGCCCTCCTTGTATGTCATTTTTTCATTCATTTATAATTTTCCCAACAAAAATCATTAAAGTAGTTACTAAGTTCCAACTACCATGCTATGTGTTAAGCATTTAAGTCTGAATCATGCAGATGCCCTTCTCAGATGGAATCGAGATGAATGTGTTTGATAAAATAAAGTCCTTGGTATTATAGTGCATCATGTAGCTCTTCAAACATTTTCTAACTAGGATATTTTTTTTTATTCTCAGCTGTTCACAAGTATTATAAAAATTATTGTGTACAAAATGTTTAGATGAGATCATGTAATTTTATACCTCTATTTAATTTGCATGGTTCCTAATGAAGCAACTGAAGGAAAGTGAAAGTGACTAGCAGGGGCTCTGCAGTCAAACCATCTGGGTTGGAATGTCATTCATTTATTCAGTGATTTTGGATTCTGAATCTTATTTTTGCCATGTTCCAAGAGTGAATAAATACACTAGGTTAATTATGAGGCTGCAAACTGCTTGCCTATGCCTGGCTTTTAATATACCCTGAGGAAATATGTACCTCCTCCCCAAAACAAGATATTCTTCTATATTCCGTATATATGTTAAATATATTCTTCTCTATTCAGTTACTCACGCTGAAACCATTGGATTCTTGTCAAGTATCTCTGACCTCTCAGTCCTCCACTAAGCAGTCAGTCATCAAGTCTATCCAGTCCTACTCTCTAATCTCTCTTAAATAGAACCCCTACTTAATTTTCATATGACTTAATATATAGACTCTTGCTACTTTTACTTGGACAATTTTTTAACAAGAAGCATTTACTTATGTCTCGCCAATGGGTTTCAGCACCAGGCAAGTTCACTATGGATTCAATGTGACCAAAGAAATTGACAGCAAAACGTTCTTGGGGTAAAAGGGTTTGTTACCCGGCTTGTTCTTCCGGTGGTAGGTCGAGCTCTAGCGTCTCTGCCTCTGCCCAGAGCACTGGGCCGAGCTGTCTATATAGCACAATAATAGCTTATTGCCTAAAGGTGTGGAAGCGGTAGCCTAGCAACAGGCCAGTTACATCATCAGGTGGTTTAAGTTCAGTGAGTATCCTGGCCATAGGAACCCCAACTTCCCCACACTCCACCCCTCCAGGATTCTCGCCTTACAATCTACATGCTTATAATCTTCTGCAGTGGTCCTTGTGCAAGAAAGCTGGAGCACTGTAACCAGATTCCACAATAGCAACAGAAGATAACAACAACTTAGAGATAACAAAAATTAAGACACAGCAAGATTTTGATACAGGTAACAAAAATTATAATAATCCTCAAGCCAGGGGAGGTTCCTAATAACAAAAACTGTAATAATCCTCAAGCCAGAGGAAGTTCCCAATCCACAAAGACTTTAGGGGGGATAAGACACTTGTTTTAATGCCACCAACATAGGCAAATCTTGTCCATCAGGTAGGATGCATGCAAGAGAGTGGTCCTGTGATAGGACTGTAGCAGGAAGGGGGTCCCTTCCAGGTCTAGTATACCATACTTTTACTCCTTTCCCCATGAGGGTTACTGAAGGGTCTATATATAGTGCTACTGGAGGTGCATGCACTGGCCATAATGATAAAACAAAACTCCCCGGTAAGATGCTCCTACCTTCTGGCCATTCAGGTATACTACTGTGACCTTTGGTGGCCACTCTGCGGTTATTCCAGGAATACACAGGAAGCCAGCTTCCAGGCCTTGTCCCCAAGGTGCCAGGAGAGCCAGCCATCATTGGTCCATGTGTCGAAAGGTCCAAGGCCATGTCCACTCAATGGAGTCTCCGGGGTTCAGTGCAGTTGGTGCTGGCAGCAAGATGTTATTCTGGTGGCCAAACCTCAGTTTCAGTGATTCTTCCTTGGTTTGTACTTGCAGTTGTATAGGGGAGGCAGCCATATGTATTAACATGTTTACAGGGCTCAGGACTCCCTTTCGGGGTTTCTCGTTCAAGCGCCATAGCACGGTCCATAAGTGGACTGACCATGCCCTCAGACTATTGGTATCTGATTTTAGTCCAGATTTTAACAAGCCATTGTGCCTCTCTATCATGCCTGCTGCAGTAGGATTGTATGGCACATGAAACTTCCCTTTGATTCCCAGCTGTCGCACCCATTGTTGCAGTGTATGTCCAGTAAAATGGGTGTCCTGATCACTCTCAATTACCTGTGGTCAGCCATAGGTGGCAAAGAGATGCTCCAGGCCTCTTTTTGTTGTCTGCTGGTCTGCACAATGAGTAGGAAAAGCAACCAGAAGTCCAGTAGCTGTGTCCACACAAGTCATCGCATGCCGATATCCTTCTGACACAGGTAGAGGCCCAGTACAGTCTATCTGCCACCTGACGAGGGGTATAGGCCCCTTAGCTATTGTCCCATGTTGCTGTGGAACTCGGTGTAAGTCCCTTTTGAGCACACGACATGCTCCTGCCAGGCTCTACTAACTTCTTTGAAGGTGTAAGCCCCACAGACAGGCTAGAGCCCACACTCTCTTTTGCCCTGCATGCAACAAATGCTGATGTAGCCATAGGGCTACATCAGAGGCAGGCTTTCCTTATAACCAATGTATCTGGGTCAATTTATCTGCTTCATCATTTCCTGGGGATGCCAGTGTCAAAAGACCTGTCACATGGTATACTGTAATTATTTTAGTCTGACAACAGGCCCATAAATCTTGCCACAATTCTTGCACCCAGAGGTGTCGGTGACCAACCAGCCAGTTGACATGGTACCAGGTTGGTAGCCACAGGGTCAAGCCCCAATAGACAGCCCAGCTGTCAGTGCAGACAACTATAGGGGAGGGCTCCTGGCTGATTACAAGCCACACAGCCTGCAACTCTGCCCATTTGCTGCTCTTCCCCTCACCATTGTCCATCCATATTGTGTCAGTCTTAGGATGGAAAGCTATGGCCCTTCATTTTGGGGGCTGCCCATGGCTGGAGCCATGTGTGTATCATGCATCTTTGGGTATAGGGGCTCTTCCCTCCAGATAGGGACTCTCTGCTACTAATGGTTCAAAAGCAAGTTCTTCCTGCTTTTCACTAGTATATGTCACCGGCCCCAACAAGTGTTGGAGTTCTTCACTCAAGGGGCTGCTAGAGAGGGCACTATGCTGCTGTAGGTAAGCACCCCACTTAGCTAGTGTGGGTGTTTGGGCCACGCCACTCCTTGGCTTCTGGTTCCAGTCTTGCACCCACCCCAAGATGGGATAGGTGGCTATTACCTTTATCGGGGCCATTCCAGTGATGGGTTCTGTAGCCAGTAAGGTATGATACACGGCAGCCAGTTGTTTTTCTATCAAAGTGTATCGTACCTCTGCCCCTTTCCAGAGTTTTGACTAGAATCCAATGTGTTGGCGAGTTTGTTCAAGCCACTGCTAGAGACCCCAGCCATAACTGTCTTCAGTGACATGAACGTCCAGCTCACAGGGCCTTGATGGGTCTATCACACTCAGGGCCTGCATGGCCTTAACTGCCCATTTTGCTGTAGTAAAGGCAGATGCACATGTCTCATCCCAGTCCCACCTGACGCCCTTTCGTACGGTATAAGGGCTTCAGAATGTGTACCAAGTGTGGGATAAACACTCTCCAGTAACCTAGAAGACCCAGAAACTCCTGTAGCAATGCTACAGTTGTGGGGATAGGAAAGGCCTGGACTTTATCTATAACTGCTTCTGGTATCACTTTGGTCTTACCCGACCAGACGACCCCCAAGAATTTGACAGACAAACCAGGTCCCTGAACCTTGGTGCTGTTCACAGCCCATCCTTTCTCTTATAAATGTTGCAGCCATCTAGGTGCTGCAACTTCTAGATCTGAAAGAGAATCGGACGTGAGCATGACATCATCAATATAATGGTACAGTCACACTGTTGGTGGTTTCTCCCATGTAGCCAAGTCCTGGGCTACAAGTCCATGACAGATGTTCTGCTGTGGAGGTATCCCTGTGGGAGGATGGTGAAAGTCCATTGCTGTCTTCCTACGTGAAGGCAAACTGTTCCTGACTTTCCTGCTCAATGTCAATGGAAAAGAAGGCATTAGCAAGATTTACCACACAATGATATGTTCCTAGTTCATGGCTGAGGGTATCCATCAAGCCTGCAATAGAGGGGACAGCAGCATGCATAGGGGTATGACTTTATTCAGTTCTCTGTAATCCACAGTCATACACCAGGAACCATCTGGCTTTTTTACTGTCCACATTGGGAAATTGAAAGGACTATGGGTGGACTTTATAATGCTCACCTTTTCCAGCTCCTGGAGAGTTTCTCCAATCTCTTTATGCCCTCCAGGCAATTTGTACTGTTTGGTATTAGTCACCTGCCGAGGCACAGGCAAAGCTATGGGCGGGTGCCTAGCATGTCCCCTCAGAACTGCCTTCACCACACGTACTCTCAGTCTGAACTCACCTGCAGTGGTCTGCAACCATAGACCCTGCAGGATATCAATCCCCAAAATATATTCAGGATAGGAGATATATACAAAGTACACTCTTTGGGTGTAGACGCCCTATTCCCAAAGGGATTTGGGCTTTTTTCACTCTGATAGCCATCCCCCCCATATCCATCTATGAATCTATGATAGTGGGGGTCCCAGGGAACATTCACGGTTACCATGAATCAGTGAACATTCAGTCCCACTGTCCACCAGAGCCAGGACACATTGTATGTTCACTGGGGACCAATGGATAGCTATTTCAACATGTGGCCTCTGGTTCCCCCCCTGGTCCCTCAGGGCAGATACCTTGACCTTCCCCTCAGTCAAACTGTGTTCCCCAATCACCTCCCTGTGTGGGCTCAAATGAGGTTGGCTCGCTTTCCAGCAGGAAGTCTTGCAAACACACAGGCAGGACTTGTGGCTATCTCTGACCTCTGCCTCTTTGGTCTTAATGGCTGGAACTGCTGCTCTGGTTTCAGCTGTTGCCATAGCTCTAGTAAGATCCTGTTTGACTTCCCATCTAATTTCCTTCCATCTGCTCCTGCCCGTATTAAATCAACCCACATCTCGGTCCTTGTAACCTTCATGGGGCCCTGTAAGTTCTTCTTGTGAGTAACAGGTCTTATTTCTTTCCAGATTCTCATTGCTTCAGCCTCTCCTAAGTCTGCTAATGTATGTGTCACCTCGCTTATAGGATGCCCTAAGTGAGGGGAAAGAATGGCCACTAGAGACCCAAAGAGGGATGTAGGAGCCATTTAAAGTACAATATTTCTCATCCCAGTAGTGAAAATCTCTTCATCTGGGCCATAATTCTCTGGACTATAGATGGCATTTCTTATGCCTAGCTCTCGTAACACCTGTTGGAGTTCAGCATATGTCTGCCATCTAACAGGAGAATATGGTAGATCACCTGGATTGGGCCACACAGCACGAAGTGCAGCCATGAGCATATCGGGGAGGGAGTGACTCCCTGGGGTCTAATGTGCATTTTGTAATCGCTGCCTCAAGGCAGACTGCACTGTCAGGGAAAATAGCTTTCCCATCTCTGATTCCGACAGAACAATTCCATCCACCCATAAGTCCCACAGACGCAGGAGCCAAGCTGATATTGACTCTGAGGGCTTCTGCCTAAACTGGGAGCCCAAATCCACTAGCTCATCCTGAGTATAGAGGCAGACCATAGAGTGCTCCACGACCTGGGGAGGGAGCTGCTCCTCTCCTTGGGGAACTTTCAGCTGCTGGGTCTTTATTTTCTTTCCAGCCATGGGGCATGCTTTCAATACAGGAGGGGCCAGTGCCTCCAGCACCACCCCTTCATCTGGGGCTGATGGCATCTTTCTCTCCCCTCCCCTGAGTGCCTCCTCTGCTACAACCTTTATCTTTTCTACTGTGCCTCACAGCAAGTATTAAATGCTACCTCAGTCTTCAGAAGGTCTCTTACCTTCATCTCAATGCTTCGCAGCTGACGTTCTCGTACCACCTCCACCTGCGCTGCCCTCAGGAGTTCGCCTTTTTCCTTGATGGGCTCTTCCTCCTTCATAACACCTGGCAGCACTGCCATCTCATTCTGTAAAGAATTTTTTACCTCTCCAATGGCACCTTGCTGCTGGCGTTCTCGTGCCATCTCCTGTCTCATCAATGCCATTTCCTTTTTCAGGGAATCCACGAAGTTCGCAGCTCACGTTCTCATGCTGCCATTTCTTGAGTCTCTTTTGCAGACCTTTTTAATACTGTGAGAAGAAGCCAACCCACAGTCCCCATTGCCTCACGGGCACTCTGTTTCTCAAAGGATTTACTTACTATACCAAGGGTCACCCCTACTGCCTCAGGTGTCACCTCCACTTGCCTCCAGTCCTGGGATGTGGCCCAGTCCTCTAGGAGGCAAGCCACATGAGATCACCTACCCATTGGGGGACGATCCACTGTCTCCCCATTCACAGGAGCTGCCCTCCCATAAGGGCAGCCTGTCCTTTTCCCTGGTCAACAGTAAACCCTGTCGACTTTGGCCGATTGTCTTGCCAATGGGTTCCAGCCCTGGGCAAGTTCACTATGGATTCAATGAGACCAAAGAAATGACAGTAGAATGTTCTTGGCGTGAAAGAGTTGTACCCAAATTTACTTCCATTGTGGCAGGTCAATCACTAGAATCCTGTCCACTCAGAGCGAGTCTGAATGCAGCAAGCCAGTCTCTGCCTCTGGGCCTCTTTACCCCTGCAGTCAACTCAGTCTCTGTCCTCGGTGCTGCCACAACTCTAGCCTCTGCTCTCCTGCATCCTTGCAGCCGTGCCACCATGTCTCCCAGAGCACTGGGTGGAGCTCTTCATAAAGAGTCAATAACAATGTATTGCCCACACATGTGTAGTGAGTTAGTCAATCAGGGTCAGGTGAGAATCCTGGCCACAGGAACCTTCACTTTATCCACAGAGGTTATAACATTTTAAATACACAGTTCACGTTTTAAGTTAATAAAACAATTTGAAACTGAAAATAAATGCTGGGTGCTGGAGAGTACTAGAAACTCTTGTTCCATGAATAAGTGAAACGTGAGAAGCAGCTCAACAGTACTATCTCACATAGGCTTTCCTACTACTTCCTCGGTGGTGTTGACCATTCCCTCTTATGTGCTATTATACCTTAACAGATGCCTAGTTTTCAGTCGTTATACTAAATTAAGTGTTTTTAAATATGCTGTGGGGAAAATGGAAGTTCCTATGGCCAAGGATCCTCACCTGACCCTAAACTACTCCATGATGTAATTCGTCTACTGCTAGGCTACTGCTTCCACATCTGTAGGCAATGAGCTATTATGATTGAGTCACTATATAAAGAGTTCCGCCCAGTGCTCTGGATGGAGGCAGAGCTGGAGGTGGATTACGGACCTGCAGGCTGCTGGATGCAAATGTGACTCTAGTGCTCCACCTGCTGCCATGAGAATAAAGCCAGGTATAAACCCCCTTACCCCAAGAACATCCCGTTGTCATTCATCAGTCTCATCGAATCCGTAGTGACTTGTCTGGGGCTGAAACCCTCAGTCAGCACATACGCCTGCCTTCTCAATGAGAAAGCAGGTGTTCAAAGCAGCAACAAGTTCATTTGGTTTCACACTAGGTGGCATGCTTACCGAGCACTCAGGGGGAGAGGCACCTGTTCATCATTCAGTTAGCTCTTTTCTTTAGGTGACAAGAAATTGTCTTTTTTTACTGGACTGATTTTCTTTTTTTACTGAATTGAATAGGTGTGTGTGTATTTGCTAGATATGGTTCTATTTTGAATAATAGCTGTACTAAGCTGGCTTCAATTGATAGTTGTTTTCCATGTCCTATAGGCATTTTGATTGATTTTTACAATTCATGGGTTCTTTAAACTTGCCTGCACACAATTCTTTCTCTTCACACATCAAAGAACACACACTGTATTTCATTATCTCAATTGATCGTTTTAACTTCCAATCTTCATGGAAGGATTCCAATCACTGCCCTGACTCCTTAAGTCTTTTACTTTTGTTAGTTCAAACCCCCTTTGCTCATTTGACTTTGAAACCAAAATACTTCAAATGCTAAATTTGAAGATGGGGAAACTTTTTTTCTCTCTTTCTGCTTTGCCTCTAGGCTTCTCTGACACTTCTGCCTTAATAAGGTCTTTGACAGTCCAGAAATTGTATATTCCCAATTCCTGCAGGCAGTTTATGATAAACATAGCAAACATGTAATGTCCATAATATTGCAAACTACTTGTTGATTTAAGTGCCCATTTCAGGAAGCTGGTTTCAAACCTTCCCATACCTCATACACTCCTATAGGCACAGAGAAAGTGGAATAATTCTGCTGCCTCAAAAGAAGAAAATATGGCATTGTGTGGTAAATATTCTTTTTAAATTTGTTTTAAAATAATTTCAGACTTACAGAAAGTTATACAATAAAAACAATTTCGATTAATCCTTCACCCAATGCACCAAAATGTAAGTTTTACCAAGTGATATTTGTCATAGTATTCTCTTTCTCTATATATATTTTTCTTGAGCCCTTTGAGAATAAATTAATACCACTTACCCCCAAATAATTCAGTATGTTTCCTAAAAACAGAGACATGTTACTAATAACCTTAGTACACACACAAAAAAATAACCTTAGTTACAATTATCAAAGCCAGAATATTAATATTTCTATAATACTATTATCTAAACATCTACAGATTTAGTCAAAACTTCTCACTAGTACCAAAAATGCCCTTTATATTAAAACAAACAAAAGTCTTTTTTTTTTCGGTCGGTCCAGTATTACATGACGCATTGAGTTGCCCCATCACTTTTGTTTCCTTTAAACTAGAAGTGTTCCACCATCTTTTTCCTCAACCTGATGTTTTTGATGAGTACCGGCCACTTATTTTGTAGAATGTCCCTCAAATTGGGTTTGCCTAATATCTCATGATTACAGTCAAGTATACTTTTTTGTAGGAATATAACAGAAGTGATATTTGGCTCAGTGTATCATGTCAGGAGGTAACTAACATCCCATTGCTGGGGATGTGAACTGGATTACTGGTTAAGGTGGTATCTACCCTGTATCTCTAATATAAAGTTAATGATTTTTTCTTTGTGTTTAATAAGTATCTTGTAAAGAGGGATGGTGAGATTCCTGTTTCTCATTTAACTTCCTAGTTTTAGCATCCATTGGTGATCTTTGTCTGTAACTGTTATTACTATGGTGTTTGCCAAACAGTAATTTTCTAATTCTATCATTCATTTCACATTGAATAGTTATATGTATATCACAAAAAAATAGCTTTCTCTTTTCCCATATTTATATATTGACATATTTATATCTGTATGGACTCCTGGGTTGTCATTTAGTCTGAGTTATAATTACTTATTACCATTATTCATCTTAATTGTGTGTCAGTGTAAGACCCTATCGAAATAGCTATGTGCCGACTGATGTGCCCAGCCAACATTTCCTAGTGTCACAAAAAAAAAATACATTCCAGTCTTGCAATTTCCTTGCCCAAGCCAGAAGAAACCATGTATGAGAAAAGCCTTAGTTCCTTTTAGTAAAGAAAGATAATTAAGAACTAATACCTTAATGCTAATTATGCCTATTTATTTTTGTAGATCAGTGCTTCTATTACCTCTTGGTAGACAGAGCTAGTAAATACATACACAAGTAAATATAGACACACATATCAACTATATGTATTCATTTATTTGTCGCTCTAAAATAGATCTTATATAAAACTGAAAAAAGTTCTTGAAACATACAACAAACTGAAGCTGTGAAAGGGAGAAATTAAAAAACTGGATGGCACTAAACCTATTAAGCAAATGTCTTTACACATCTTCCTTGATTTACAATGGGGTCACATCCTGATAAAAGCCCATCACAAATTGAAAATGCATTTAATACACCTAACCTACCAAATATCAGAGCTTAGCCTAGTTATACATGCTCAGAACACTTAACATTAGCCTCCAGCTGGGCAAAGTCATTTAACAGAAGGCCTATTTTATAATAAATCGGTGACTATCTGATGTAATTTATTGAACACTGTCAATGAAAGTGAAAAACAGAATGGTTGTATGAATACAGGATGGTTGTTAAGTGTATTGGTTGTTTACACTCATAATTGTGTGGATGACAGAAGCTGCAGCTCACTGTTGCACCCAACATCATGGGAGTATTTATTACATAGCACGAGCAAAGAAAAGATCAAAATTTAAAATTTGAAGTACAGTTTCTACTGAATGCACATCACTTTCACACCATCATAAAGTCAAAAAATCATATGCCAAACTATATCGGTCAGATCCCTCTGTATTAACAAAAAAAATCAACTTTCTATAAATTACAGATGCAAATAGCATTCCTAGTGAAAGCTTCCTAATGTAATGAAAATAATGCTCACCTTAAGCTCTTTCAAATATAAAAGAATTAAATACTTTCCAATTTGCTTTTTGAGGTCAGAATAACCTTGATTCTATACTTATAAAGGACCTCACAAAAAATATTACTGTTCAATTACTGTTTTGCACATAGATACAAAAATATTAAATCAAGTTTTATATATATGTAAATTTTCAAAGAACACAAAATTACATGTAAATACATGTTCATGGCTATTATTTAGTAGATATTCTAATTGGCTTTTTTATCCAGCATGCTTCTTGATTTAATTCTATAGCTCTGTTGTTTCAATAAAGTTCATCTGTCTGATTTTATGCCTTAAATAATTAAAAACATGTACTGTCAAAATCTGTTTTTCCAGTATTTAGTGTGTCAGTTCATGTTTTTGTTAAATCTGCTGATTCTCTATCAAAGTAACACTTTTTTTGAATTTCTAATATATTTTTTCTCTTTGTTGAAGTCCACTGTGCTCTGAACTGTGAAGTTCTTATTAGGTAACAGTTGTGAATTGGTTGTTACCTCTCTGTTTTCAGAAACTTTTTGTTTCTAAAGTTGAGGATGTCTCTTGATATATGTTTTCTCTCACTCTCTCTCTCTATGTGTGTGTATATAATATATACACATATACACATATTTGGGGATTAAAAATGGACCCATCTTTGTCAACATACTACTCAACTTTGTATTTCAATTTAAAATTATAGTTATCATTTTAGAAAACATAAACTTCTAGATACTATTTTAAACATGTCCCTATTGATTCATTTAATGTTACCAAAAGTCCTATGTATGAGATCCCTAACAATCTTACCTCTTATTTTTTAAAATATCCTCTTTTGCTCAATAACAAACCTGAGGTAAGAGAGATCTGAAAACTTGTCCCATGTCATATGGACTTTAAGAACCAGACAAGGGGGATTCAAGATGGCGGCTTGCGAGGTGAGACAGAGAACTCCTCCAAAAACCACAGATAGTGTGAAAATATAGTTAATACAACTAACCCTAAAACAGCAACAGGAAAGAAGGCTGCACCAGACTGCATACAGACCTCACGAACAGAGCAGACCTCATGAAACAGGGTAACGTATGAAAGCCTTGATCCAGCAGGACCCAGGCCCTTCCCCCACCCAAGCTCACCAGCGGGAGGAAGAGAAATGGAGCAGGGAGGGGGTAGAAGCCTGGGACTGCTGAACACCTAGCCCTGGGGATATGCTTTGCAAGCAGAAACCTACATTCTGTGCTGCTCTGGAGGATGGGGAGCTGGGACAGGTGGAGTGCTTGAGAAACAGATTCCGGCCATATCTGGAGGACAGGATCCACACCCAGCCACTCTGAGACAAGGGAAAGGCAGGCAGTCTGAGAGGCTTCCTAGCAGCGAAAGGGCTGCTGAAGGCATGGGGTTTGCACGGAGCTTGCTGTGTGAGAGAAGGGATAGGGGAACAAAGTTGTCTGGGCACACTCTGCCCAGAAGATTGGGAACATTGGGGAGCTTCAGGTGCTCCCCACCCTGGCTGGCTACTCAGCTTTAAGGCCCCCCACTGTGACATGCAGCCTGCTGAGACTTCCTCCTCACCTACCGGCACCAGCTCGCAAACTGGCAGTCACTGCTCTGGCGTCAGGCCAGCCAGAGGGAGGCCCCCCTAGAATAGCTAGAGACACCAAGCACAGAGGCTTACACCTGTATGCTCAGCCCTTTGGCTCTAATACTGGAGGCACGCAGGGCAGATGGGAATCAGGAAACAGATCTTACCTCCCCCAAGGCACCAGCTCTGCTCCCCTACAACACCCAGCCTCACTCTAGGGGCTGAAAAGCTCCAGAGACTGAAGCTTCTGGACAATAAAGGGCACCACACAGAACTATGAAACGTCAAAAGAACATGGTTCAGACCAAAATCACACAAACCCCAGAAAAAGGACCAAATGAAACTGAACTCACCAGTCTTCCTGAAAGAGAGTTCAAAATAAAAATCGTAAACATGCTTAAGGAGGTACAGAAAAATATTCAAGAACTCAGGAATGAATTTAAGATGGAGATTCAATCATTAAGCAATTCCATATCTGAAATGAAACACACAATGGAGGGATTTAAAAGCAGATTAGATGTAGTAGAAGAGACGGTAAATGGAATAAAAATTAGAGAAGAGGAATACAAAGAGGCACAGACAGAAAAAAAGAATCTCTCAGAATGAAAGAATATTGAGAGAACTGTGTGACCATTCCAAACGGAACAATTTTAACATAATAGGGGTACCAGAAGTTGAAGAGAGAGAAAAAGAGATAGAAAGTGTCACAAAGGAGGTAATTGCTGAAAACTTCCCCAACCTGGGGAAGGAGATAGTCTCTCAAGCCATCAAGCACAGATCTCCCAACACAAGGGATCCAAGGAAGAAAATTTCAAGACATATAATAATTAAAATGGCAAAGAACAAGGATAAAGACAGACTTTCAAAAGCAGCTAGAGAGAGAAAAAGATCACATACAAAGGAAAATCCATCAGGCTATCATCAGACTTCTCAACAGAAACCTTACAGGCCAGAAGAGAGTGGCATGATGTATTTAATGCAATGAAGCAGAAGGGCCTCGAACCAAGAATATTCTACCCAGCAAGGTTATCATTTAAATTTGAAGGAGGGATGAAACAATTTCCAGATAAGCAAAAGCTGAGAGAATTTACCTCCCAGAAAGCAACTCTACAGTGCATTTTGGAGGGACTCCTATAGATGGAAGTATTTCTAAGACAAAATAGATGTGACCAAAGGGATAGACAAAGAGTACAGAATATGATTCATAACATACAAAGAAAGAACAAGGACAAAAAAGGAGGAGAAAAAAAAGAACCTTTTTTTAAATAATTTATTTTGGTATCATTAATCTACAATTACATGTGCAATATTATGATTATTAAACTACCCTCTTCATCAGGTCCCCCCCACCAACCCCATTGCAGTCACTCTCCATCACCGTAGTGAGATGCTATAGAACCACTACTTGTTTTCTCTGAGTTGTACAGCCTTCCGCGTGCCCCCCCAACATTACCTCTGCTAATCATAATGTCCCTTTTTCCCCCTTGTCCCTCCCTTCCCACCCATCATCCCCAGTCCCTTTCCCTTTGGTAACTATTAGTCCGTTCTTGGGTTCTGTGAGTCTGTTGCTGTTTTGTTCCTTCAGTTTTTTTCTTTGTTCTTATACTCCACAGATGAGTGAAATCATTTGATACTTGTCTTTTTCGGTTTGGCTTATTTCACTGAGCAAAATACCTCCTAGCTCCATCCATGTTGTTGCAAATGGTAGGATTTGTTTTCTTCTTATGGCTGAATAATATTCCATTTTGTATATGTACCACTTCTTTATCCATTCATCTACTGATGGACAGTTAGGTTGCTTCCATTTCTTGGCTATTGTAAATAGTGCAGTGATAAACATAGGGGTGCATCGGTCTTTTTCAAATTGGGCTGCTGCATTCTTAGGATACATTCCTAGTAGTGGGATTCCTGGGTCAAATGGTATTTCTATGTTGATTTTTTTGAGGAACCTCCATACTGCTTTCCACAATGGTTGAACTAATTTGCATTCCCACCAGCAGTGTAGGAGGGTTCCCCTTTCTCCACATCCTCACCAACATTTGTTGTTGTTTGTGTTTTGGATGTTGGCCATCCTCACTGGTGTGAGGTGATATCTCATTGTGGTTTTAATCTGCATTTCTCTGATGATTAGCGATGTGGAGCATCTTTTCATGTGCCTGTTGGCCATCTGAATTTCTTCTTTGGAGAAGTGTCTATTCATGTCCTCTGCCCATTTCTTAATTGGATTATTTGCTTTTTGTTTGTTGAGGTGCGTGAGTTTTTATATATTTTGGATGTCAACCCCTTATAGGATACGTCATTTATGAATATATTCTCCCACACTGTAGGATGTCTTTTTGTTCTACTGATGGTGTCCTTTGCTGTACAGAAGCTTTTCAGCTTGATATAGTCCCACTTGTTCATTTTTGCTTTTGTTTCCCTTGCCCGGGGAGATACGTTCATGAAGAAGTCGCTCATGTTTATGTCCAAGAGATTTTTGCCTATGTTTTTTTCTAAGAGCTTTATGGTTTCATGACTTACATTCAGGTCTTTGATCCACCTTGAGTTTACCTTTGTGTATGGGGCTAAACAGTAGTCCAGTTTCATTCTCTTACATGTAGCTGTCCAGTTTTGCCAACACCAGCTGCTGAAGAGGCTGTCATCTCCCCATTGTATATCCAAGGCTCCTTTATCAAATATTAATTGACTGTATATGTTTGGGTTAATGTTTGGATTTTCTATTCTATTCCACTGGTGTGTGGGTCTGTTTTTGTGCCAATACCAAACTGTCTTGATTACTGTGGCTTTGCAGTAGAGCTTGAAGTCAGGGAGCGTAATTCCCCCTGTTTTATTCCTCCTTCCCAGGATTGCTTTGGCTATTCGGGGTATTTTGTGGTTCCATATGAATTTTAGAATTATTTGTTCCAGTTCTTTGACGAAAGCTGTTGGTAGTTTGATAGGGATTGCATTGAATCTGTAGACTGTTTTAGGTAGTATAGCCATTTTGATAATATCAATTCTTCCTAACCAAGAGCATGGGATGAATTTCCATTTGTTAGGTCCATTTTAATTTCTCTTAGGAGTGTCTTCTGGTTTTCAGGGTACAGGTCTTTCATTTCCTTCATTAGGTTTATTCCTAGGTATTTTGTTCTTTTTGATGCAGTTGTGAATGAATTGTTTTTCTGATTTCTCTTTCTGTTAGTTCATCGTTAGTGTATAGGAAAGCAACAGATTTCTCTGTGTTAATTTTGTATCCTGCAACTTTCCTGAATTCAGATATTAGTTCTAATAGTTTTGGAGTGGAGTCTTTAGGGTTTTTTATGTACAATATCATGTCACCTACAAATAGTGACAATTTGACTTCTTCTTTACCAATCAGGATGCCTTGTACGTCTTTGTTTTGTCTGATTCCCATGCCTAGGGCCTCCAGTACTATGTTGAATAACAGTGGAGAGAATGGGCATCCCTATCCTGTTCCCGATCTTAGATGAGAAGCTTTGAGCTTCTCAAAAAATAAAATAAAAAAGAATCTTTACGTGGTGTTTGTAATAGCATACAAACTGAGTTAAATTTCACTGTTAGATAGTAAGGGAATTACCCTTAAACCTTTGGTAGCCACAAATATAAAGCCTGCAATGGCAATAAGTACATACCTATCAATAATCACCCTAAATGTAAATGGTCTTAATGCACCAAGCAAAGGATGTAGAGTCACTGAATGGATTAAAAAAACAAGATCCATCTATATGATGCCTACCAGAGACTCACTTCAAACCCAAGACATACACAGACTGAAAGGAAAGGGATGGAAAAAGGTATTTCACGCAACTAATAGGGAGTAAAAAGCAGAAGTTTCAGAACTTGTATCAGACAAAAAAGACTTCAAAACAAAGAAAGTCACAAGAGACCAAGAAGTACTTTACATAATGATAAAGGAGTCAGTGAAACAAGAGGATATAACTATTATAAACTTCTATGCGCCCAACACAGGATCATCAACATATGTGAACCAAATATTAACAAAATTAAAGGGGGAATAGACTGCAATGCATTCATTTTGGGAGACTTCAACACACCACTCACACGAAAGGACAGATCAATGAGACAGAAAACCAATAAATAGACAGAGGCACTGAACAATGTATTAGAACAGATGGACCTAAAGGACGTCTACAGAACACTCCATCCAAAAGCAACAGGATACACATTCTTCTCAAGTACACATGGAACATTTTCAAGAATAGATCATATATTAGGCCACAAAAAGAACCTTGGTAAATTCAGAAAGATTGAAATTGAACCAACCAGCTTTTCAGATTACAAAGGTATGAAACTGGAAATAAATTACTCAAAGAAAATGAAAAAGTCCACAAAGACATGGAGGCTTAATAACATGCACCTAAATAATAAATAGATCAATGATCAAATAAAAACAGGGATCAAGCAATATATGGAGACAAATGACATCAATAATTCAACACGCAAAATCTGTTGGATGCAGCAAAGACCATGCTTAGAGGGAAATATATTGCAGCACAGGCCTACCTCAGTAAAGAACAATCCCAAATGAACAGTCTAAACTCACAATTAATGATACTAGAAAAGGAATAACAAATGAGGCCCAATGTCAGTAGGAGGGACATAAAAAAGATTAAAGATTAAATAAATAGTAGCTAGAAGAATAAAACAATAGAAAGAATCAATGAAAGCAGGAACTGATTCTTCAAAAAAAAATAAACAAAATAGGTAAACCCATAGCCAGACTTATCAAGAACAAGAGTCTACACACATAAACAGAATCAGAAATGAGAAAGGAAAAATCACTACGGACACCACAGAAATACAAAGTATTATCAGAGACTACTATGAAAAATTATATGCTAACAAACTATATAACCTAGAAGAAATGGACATCTTTCTAGAAAAATACAACCTTCCAAGACTGACCCAGGAAGAAACAGAAAATCTAAACAGACCAATTACCAGCAATGAAATTGAATCTGTAATAATACTACCGTAGAACCAAACACCTGGACCAGATGGCTTCACTGCTGAATATCATCAAACATTTGAAGACCTATTACCCATCCCCATAATGTCTTCCAAAAGGTAGAAGAGAAGTGAATATTTCCAACATTATTGCATGAGTCCAGCATCTCTCTAATACCAAAACCAGGCAGAGACATCACACTCACAAAAAAGAAAATTACAGTCCAATATCTCTGCTGAATATAGATGCAAAATGTCTCAACAAAATATTAGCAAACAGAATTCAAAAATACATCAAAAAGATCATCCATCATTATCAAATGGGATTCATTCCATGGATGCAATGATGGTACAACATTTGAAAATCCATCAACATCATCCACCACATCAAAAAAAAGAAGGACCAAAACCACATGATCATCTCCATAGATGCTGAAAAAGCATTCGACAAAATTCAACATCCATTCATGATAAAAACTCTCAACAAAATGGGTATAGAGGGCAAGTAACTCAACAAAATAAAGGCCATATATGAAAAACCCACAGAAAACATCATACTTAACAGCGAGAAGCTGAAAGCTTTTCCTTTAAGATCGGGAACACGACAAGGAAGCCCACTCTCCCCACTTCTATTCAACAAAGTACTGGAGACCCTAGCCACAGCAATCAGACAACACAAAGAAATAAAAGGTATCCATATTTGTTAGGAAGAAGTCAAACTGTCCCTATTTGCAGATGACAGACATCTGTTGCATTTCTATTCACCAACGGTGAACTAGCAGAAAAGAGAAAACAATTCCATCCACAATTGCATCCAAAAGAATAAAATACCTAGGAATAAACCTAACCAAGGAAGTGGAAGACTTATACTCTGAAAACTACAAGACACTCATGAGAGAAATTAAAGATACAATAAATTGAAACATCCCGTCATCATGGATAGGAAGATTAATATTCTCAAAATGGCCATCCTGCCTGAAGCTATATACAGATTCAATGAAATACCCATCAAAATACCAACAGCATTCTTCAATGAACTAGAGCAAATAGTTCTAAAATTCATGTGGAACCACAAAAGACCCCGAATAGCCAAACCAATCCTGAGAAGGGAGAATGAAGTTGGGGGAATTATGCTCCCTGACTTCAAGCACTACTACAAAGCCACAGTAATCAAGACAATTTGGTATTGGCACAGGAACAGATCCATAGACCAACGGAACAGGCTAAAGAGCCCAGATATAAACCCAATCATATAGGGTCAATTAATATACAATAAAGGAGCCATGGATATGCAGTGGGGAAATGACAGCCTCTTCACCAGCTGGTGTTTTCAAAACTGGACAGTTACATGTAAGAGAATGAAACTGGATTATTGTATAACCCCATATACAAAAGTAAACTCAAAATAGGTCAAAGACCTGAACATAAGTCATGAAACCATAAAACTCTTACGAGACCACATAGGCAAAAATTTCTTGGACATAAGTGAACAACTTCTTCATGAACTTATCCCCTTGGGCATGGAAAACAAAGCAAAAATGAACAAGTAGGATTATATCAAACTAAAAAGCTCTGTACAGCAAAGGACACCATCAATAGAACAAAAAGACATCCTACAGTATGGAAGAATATATTCATAAATGACATATCCAATAAGGGGTTGACATCCCCAAATTTTATAAAGATCTTATGCACCTCAACAAACAAAAAGCAACTAAGCCAATTAAAAAATGGGCAGAGTAGCTGAACAGACACTTCTCCAAAGAAGAAATTCAGATAGCCAACAGGCACATGAAAAGATGCTCCACATCACTAATTATCAGGGAAATGCAAATTCAAACTACAATGAGATATCACCTCACACCAGTTAGGATGGCCGCCATCCAAAAGACAAACAACAGCAATGTTACCAAGGATGTGGAGAAAGGGGAACCCTCCTATGCTGCTGGTGGGAATGTAAATTAGTTCAAGCATTGTGGAAAGCAGATGGAGGTTCCTCAAAAAACTCAAAATAGAGATACTATTTGACCCAGGAATTCCACTCCTAGGAATTTACCCTAAGAATGCAGCAGCCCATTTTGAAAAAGACTTATGCACCCCTATGTTTATTACAGCACTATTTACAATAGCCAAGAAATGGAAGCAACCTAAGTGCCTATCAGTAGATGAATGGATCAAGAAGAAGCGGTACATATACACAGTGGAGTATTATTTGGCCATAAGAAGAAATAAATCCTTCCATTTGCCACAACATGGGTGGAGCTCAGTGAAATAAGCCAGGCAGAGAAAGACAAGTATCAAATGTTTTCACTCATCTGTGGAGTATAAGAACAAAGCAAAAACTGAAGGAACAAAACAGCAGCAGACTCACAGAATGCAAGAATGGACTGACAGTTACCAAAGGAATAGGAACTGGAAAAATTGGGTGAAAAGGGAGGGATAAGGGGGAAAAAGGGGTATTCTGATTAGCACACATAATCTAGTGGGGGGTATACGGGGAAGGCAGTATAACACAGAGAAGACAAGTAGTGATTCTATAGCATCTTACTATGCTGATGGACAGTGACTGTTTTGAGGTATGTGGGGTGGACTTGATAATAGGGGGAGTCTAGTAACTATAATATTGCTCATGTAATTGTACATTAATAGTAACAAAAAAAGCAGAGAAATTATTTTGGACTTACATAGTTGGAAAGAGCTCACACCATTAATAACCTTGTTATCTAATCTTCCTGTATCTTTCTTCCCTTCAATTAGATTAACTGATTCTCGTGGATAGAATTTTGATCTGAAGTTCATTTTCTTTCTCCCAAAGTACATATTTTAAAAAGCCAAAATTTGAAAATTTTATTTCATAGCCTCCCAGATTCCAGGAAGTAGTGGTTTTGGGTTTTGACTTTTTTGTTTGTTCGTGTTATAGTAGTGTGATTACCAGCATCTTGGTGCTGCAATGTGAAGATTTTGTTGACAAATAATTTTATTTGTTATTTTCCCTAATTTGCACATGATCAAAAAATTATTTAACCTCCCTTCATACAATGACACCAATTTCCTCCTTTACTGAAGCTATGACCACTATCTCTCACACCAATAGACTGTCTTACTTCTGTTGATCTTTCTTAAAATTTCTGAGGTACATGGAAAACATATGCTTAGCACTTTTTCATATACTTTTACTTCAAAGTATTTTCAGAACGCATACTTAAAAACTAAGTTCAAGCCATATAGTGTGTTCTCTATATAGTGTCACATATCCCTAAGTTGCTGAGTATACTTCATCATTAGAGATAGGTCACCAAAAGTTTTCAGAATATATCCAGTAAGAAAGACATGCTTAAAAACAGTAACAAATAAAAGCCAAATTTTCCAGAAAATAAGAAGTTTATTAATCAATTATTTTTCCACCTATTCATCTGCTTATTCATTCAAGAAATATGTATGTGTATCTTTATTTAAAATGTATATTTATATATATGTGTGTGTGTATTTGATTACCTACTTTCTACTACATGCCAGGGAATATTTTAAGCACTAGTGATACAACAATGATCGAGAAACATAGAATCTGGGCACTCATATTACAAAATTTCTAGGTAGAAACAGAAAATTAATAAGTGAACACTATACTTATAAATGATCACTGTTGGGAGAAAATTCTCTGTAGATTTCTCAGATTTCTGTACAGGTTGGGTCTTCAGAGTGGAAGGTATGTTGGTAGAGCTACAGCCTTGGAATCTAGAGGGAATGCTTCCCTCTGGAAGGATTTAGAGACATTTTTACCTGGAAATGTTTATGGTAGTAAAGAAAACTTCTCTCTCTTCCCTTCCCAGAGTCATTTGCTTATATTCCAGGATAGTAAATCTAGGAGCTTTTCCTCTCCCACTAGGAGGAGATTTTTTTCTATTTAATAGAAAGGAGAAATTGTTCTCTTCAGAGAGGAGGGTGGGTAGATTTGCCAGCATCTCCATAAAATCTCAGAGTCTCCTAATTTCAGGCCTTCTCTCCTGTGGTGCAACCCACTGCATGTGTAAGTGAACATCTGGCCCTCATCACGTTGCTCTGTGAGAACCAGCTATGGGTGACTGACACAAAAGGTTGCTTTGTCTGCTGCTTTTGATCTTTTCCTGTGGTCTGTTTATGACTCAGCACTCTCAATTTTTGTATTGCTGTATCAATTTATATCTTTCTATCTCTGTCTCTATCATCTCTCTCTCTCTCCTTTCCTGTGCATGTATGTCTGCATATCTGTAACACTTCAGCTGGGTAACTAGTTAGTTTTGTGATTCAACGATTATATGCACTATACAGAAATCGCGTAGGGTGAGACAAAGGAGATACATGGATATATGGGTGGGGATGGATGTATTTAAGAGAATGCTCTCACCTAGTGAACTAGGACCTAGAGATAAGTTCAGGCATCATCAATACAAAGAGAAAAAGGAAAAAAAATGAGATGAAAATGAACATGAAATGTTCAAGAGAGATAAAAGAAATACTAACATTGAAAAAGCTTAAAAAGTTAGTGTATGTTATGGAATACAACAGAGGCTAGTTTTTCATGTGGTTTTGTGATAATGACGGCTAGGACAGAGACGTGTGTACCATATTTGGCAATGTGAAAATCATTGGTCATGTTCATATGATACATTTCAGTGAAGTGGCCAGGGTGGTGGTTGATAGGAGTGGGTTAATGGAAAGTAGGAGGTAAGAATACAGACATACCAAGTGCATTCAGTTCCTTGGATTTTTATTTCCTTTGTAACGTTGCAAAGAACAAACTTGAGATCCAATTGATTGTTGCCAGGAAGAAGGTGGGTCTTGTGTTGCAGGTCTGCAATTTCTCTACAGAAACCATAAATCTACATTTTTATGTAAAATACCTAATTTTAAAATATGGGCAGGTGATTTAAATAATGTGATCCAAATAAAACAAATCTGGTCAAACATGCTCTACAGAGAACAAGATTTTCCTTGTTCTTTTTACTGTTTCATAGCAACTACAAGAAAAATTTTTTGATTCAATAATACATAATTATATACTTAACAGAAATATTATAATGCATTGGTTTTAATTAGTTTTACATTAATTTATTAGACTATTTCATTTTAATATTAAGATTAAATGGAGGTATTCTTTAATGACTTGTCCTGCTTTATATTGATATAATACTTGACTGAGTCATTATTATTTATAATTATATTTTATTCCAAAGACTTTCCCATTCATCAACTTTTAGCATGATCAGAAATTATATCATCTTTGAACCCTAAGGGAACAGGAAATTAATTAAAAGTTGGGGAAGTAAATATGTTTTTGAAGTAATTCTCTCAGACAAATGAAATGTGATGGTGTAGCATAATGGAGTATAATACCTTTCCTGTAGTTAATTTTGAATGACACTTGATGTAGGAAAAATGAAGATGTGCCACAATTTCTGATGTTAAGAAGTAGGAAATGCAATATTTTTAATTCAACTTTCCAAAAACTATGTGACTATAAACACACACACACACACCCCTACACTCATGCTAAATCCAAACATTAAACTCAGTTAACAATGAATAAATTTTGTTGTAAGCCACTAAGGTCTTGGCCTCTGATGTTAGGTCCTCATGGATAGTTTGTGTGTGTGTATTTGTGTGTGATCCACTGTATACCTAGTGCCTTGAATACTGACAGACACATGATATAGGTTCTCCATAAATATTTGTTTAATAATTTGATTATGCTTTGGGGTTTTTCATGGCACATCTTGACAAATGTGTTTTTGTCTCCTCTACAAGCATACTTGTAGAATAGCAATGTTAGAGAAATTGTTGGGAATTGCAGTAGGAAAAAAACACTGCTAGAACCATGAGGATGGAGGTAGGACAACAACAGACAAGACAGTCTCATTGGCCATTTCCACAGAAGGATCTGAAGTTGAAGGGAGTATTCTATTTATATAAAAAGAGAGAGGTGAACCAAAGAGGTCATGTGAATTATCTACACCAGAGAAATAAAACAGATTTTCTATCAGTGAGCTTACTGTGTCTTCTGTGTTTGTTTTGAACTAAAAGATTGAAAGAATGCTTGTTATTCAGGTTCAAACCCTTTATTGACCTCTCAACTTCTACAAGATGCCTTAACAACTTTAGACTTTTTAGTTATTGGTTCAAAGATAAAATGTTATGGGTGTACACAGGTTTTGTCCTCTCAGTTGCAAATAAATTGAAGCAAAACTAAATTCAATTTAATTTTCCTCTGGCACACTGGGTGATCATTGAAATTGGCCATTTGCAGCTCAAAAGACCTGAACTATGCTGTGCTTTTATTGACAAAACTTTTTCTAGCCATATGTATTCCATATGGTATACTTGTACCATGCTCAAATTAATATTTTTTCTTACTCCCATTAGGAAAGGATTATAACTAGAATATGATTTTGATATTTAGGAATGAAAATGTTTACTTTTGGTGCAATTTTTCTAACAAGATTACAACGTATTTTAACTCCTACAAAGCTGGTGGTATCCACATTAGCACAGTTACTTTGTATAGTTATTAAAATTAATAAATCC
Organism: Smutsia gigantea; assembly: GCA_032199065.1. Lineage (NCBI taxonomy): Eukaryota > Metazoa > Chordata > Mammalia > Pholidota > Manidae > Smutsia > Smutsia gigantea. Next base: position 49,295 of record JAVSCE010016412.1, on the reverse strand, counting down.
TTTCTTACCTATTTTTATAATACTAAAATGACAGTTTATCAATTATATCCTGAATGAACTCTGAAAAAGTAGAGAAAAAAGATTTTTTGTTAATAAAAAAATAAATGTCTAATTCATGAAAATATGTACTTCTCTGCATAGAATCCATAATGTAAAATGTCTCTCTTGTGTTCTTATTGTTTTCTACTTTCACTCCATACCATAGATAATTGCCATATTACTTACACGAAACAGGCATAACAGTCATAGGGAAAGAAGTTTGAATACTAACTCAGGACTTCAGAAATCTCAATCTGCTTATTTGCAGTGCCAAACACCCAACTCATAGAACCTTAGATCTGATGGAGACCTTACATACCGTTTTAGATCAATTCATTTATATGAATTTACTGTCTATTAGATACTACATATTCTTTCTACCTGCTGGAAAGCAAAGTTAAATTTGAGTAGATATCTAATCCCAGAGACTATAGTCCAGTGAGGGATCAGTTTTTCACAATATAATCCTCAAGCACCTGCATCAGTATTATCAAAAGGGGTCAATTAAAATGAAGATATATTGGACCATCATAGAGTTAGTGTATGAGAATATATGAGCCTAGCACAACAGATCTGTTAATAACAAATAACCAATTTGAAAATCACTCCTCTAGTCTAATCTCTTAATTTTAAGACTTCTAAGGTAAAGAAATTTAATTTCAAATAGTTTAACTTGGCTAACCCATACAGTAAATTAGATTAGGAAGCTGTTAAATTTGGCACATCATCCTATTTTTTTCTCTGTGCTCCAAATTACACTACCATCCTTGCACACACATAAGCAAATACACGCCTCTAGTATTAACAGTCAAGACACTGCACCCCTGTACTAGCAGAGGCAGTTTCATCTTACTTGTCTTCCTAATTCAGTCCATGCCTCTCTTGTACATACAACGTTTCCCTCAATGAGTTACTGGCAGAAACTGGTGGATAAGCACATTGGAATATATGATGCAGGGGGCAATCTATAATTTCACAATTCTTCAAGTATTTCAAGGTTGTTTAATTGAGTATTATATATAAACTAAGGGAAAGCCAAATCCATATTTCATACCTTTGTGAACCATGCCTCAATAAAGCACTAAACTAATGTGGAAAGATGTTACCCAAACTTAATTTTTACTTCCTTCTTTACTCCCAGTTGCTGACTCATTACCTTCCTACCAAGGTGCAATGTGAAATGTAAAATGATACAGTAAACAGATGCTAAAGGAGGGGTTTCTAAAATAAATAAATAAATCCAAACATTAAAAAAAAAGATATATGTTGATTCTATTCACCTGATCTATTAGGAAAAAAATGTGGTGATTTTATAACCTTAGAGTTTTAATTGTTTACCATTTATTTTATTATTCTGAGACCCCCTTGGTTTCCTCAAACATTTCTAATCTTTAGGGTAGTTAATGATGATTCAGTTTCTTTTATCTAAGAAATCTTATTGAACTACAAATTACCAGATCTTCCTACAGCTTCAATAGCTTAGATATGGTTGCATTTGTCATCACACAGTCATGTTAAATAAAGTCAGTGTTATCTAGTAACATATCTGACAAACTAATTTTTTTGATACTAGTTCATTTTAATTTGACTACTTCATAATAGCATCCAGGGAGGAAACTTGAATATATTCAAATCCATTTTAGGCAGTCTTCTTCTGGTAAGGTTTCACACTGTTAGTTAATCTCATCCCTAGTGATTTAATTATTATTTAAACCAAAGAAGTATTTTTCCGAGATTTTCCCGTGTTGCCTTTTTCTCTAATTCTCAGTGCCAATCCTTACAGTGAACCTACTGGGAGATGTAAAGTCTTCTGTAGAACAAGCTCAAGTACAACATGGGGTACTTTTTTGCATATTTGACTTAAAAAAAATCATGATCAAATCATTTATGGAACAGATATTGTTCAATGCCATTTTACCTCTTCTTTTATATATCTTATATAAATTCTTCTCATTATACAGTGCTAGATTAAGGCTTTTCTAAAATATATTGAAAATATTATTTCAGTATGTATTTATAGTCTCAATAATATTTTCAAGAGCCATTCTCTCACTAATAACATGTTCTAATTTCACCTTCATGGTTTTAACGGAAGTATTTAATGTAATGAGTAAGGATACTCTAAAAAGTATATTTGACCTCGAACATGAAGTGGAAAGCTCATAAAAAACTCTCAATAATGAGTTCCACAAAAATATGTAAGAAAAGAATACTATATGGTAGAATAATATGTAAATTATTAACAGATGCCATTTCTACTGATTTCTTTCCCAAATTCCATATTAACTTTGTGTTATTTCCTTATTTTGGTTGATAAAATATGAGTCTGGCATTGCCCCAGGGAGAGGGTGGTCTTAAGGTAACTACTGAACCAAAATGCCAAATTCACAACTTTGTGTTTAAAAAATAAACTCCCCCCCAAAACTATAGCTGAAATAAAATAAAATAAAAATGAAATGTACAGGAGAAAACTAGACTACCACAACCCTACCACTATAGCTCCTCTTTAAGAAGAAATTTGAAAGGAATGCAACAAGAGGGGGAGATGCCAATGGTACAGACCTGTGTCCTTCTGTCCCCTCCTCCAAATCTGAAGTTGAGACTATAGGATCTCCAAATAAAGAGTCTAGCAGGAAACACTTGTACCCAGTCTTTGTGTAGAATTCTGAGAGTTGGCAATTTTCAGGTAATCTCTTTCACTACAAATAGTGTGAAAACAGTAGAGTAGAAACGGCTCTGTGGAGTGTTAGAAGCAGATTTGGCCTGTTGATAGACTCAGGTAAGCAAAGAAAGCATCTGAACCTTCCCAGAGCCAAGACTGAGAGGACTGTGAAACAGATAAAGCCTCAGGACAGCATGTGACCTTGAGCGTTTTGCTGGTACACTGAGAGACTGAGGTCATGGGTTCAGAAGGTGGAGTAAATACAGGGCATCTCCTTGTACATTTATCTGGAAGTGAATGTATTACATTCTCTAACAGACGAAATATTACTTGTTACAGCATTGCTGAAATGTTACTCATAGTGAGGAAAAAATCAATCTATAATTAAGCAAAAATATCAATGCTGTATTTCACAAGCAGAAAGGATTTATCTTGATAAAGTCATTATAAAATATATGATTTAGTAGTATATTTAATATCTAGATATATGACATTTCTGTATATCTAATGAATAAAATATTGGAAATAGTCCATATTTTAGAATCAAAAACCTATTATTTAATTATTTTTAGATAATTATTTTTGGTAAAATATTGTGGCCAATTTCTTTCTAAGATAAATGAAAGTTTGGGTGATAATTAAATTGTCATTACAATTGTCATGAACAAACTCTCTATACATATAGGAATCATTTTTCAATATTAAAAGACCTGAAATATTTTTTTTTCATTAACATTTCAATGTGCGGGTCAGTGATTATTTTTTTCATGACACACCAAATTAAAATTTACCTTTAGCTCAGTTTTACTCAAATATTTCCTATTGCTCAATGGTTTTTTCCCTCGGATATCTTGAATACTAAACCTTAATAGTGGTTAATTCTGAGGGCTATTATTTTAGTATACAAGTAATGTCAGGTTTAGGATTACATGCATTAAATTAAACCTAAATATGCAGGGACCATAGTCTAGTTGATTTGAAAGATGTAGGTACAGAAATGTAGAAGAGCATGCAATAGGCTCTTTGTACCTGCAGATCCTGAATGAGCACACCAACTCTGAGTGGTCAGAGGTGGTTGCCCAATTCTGCCAAGTCATTCATTTTCCCTCTAGGTTTGTCATGTGTAGATGTATTTAACCTGTTTCTCAACTTTACCCGAACACATTAACTGTAACACATTTGGCTTTACAGAGTACACTTAACTCATGCAACTTAATTTATACCTGTAGAGAGCAGACATGGAGTTAGATGTCCAAAACTGCTGTTCATATGTCTCCACAATGAATAGTTTTAAGGAGTAGTGGCAGAGGTATTACTTTGAAGGGATAATGGGAATATTTAATTTTTATTTACATTCTTTAATTTTTAACAGTTTTATAATGAAAACAAACTAAATAAGAAAATTAAAATGTGTCTGAGCTATTTATGCTACATTTCTTGAATTTAGGAAGAGAAAGTTATTTTCTACTTCTTTAATTATTCCACTTTAAGTAACAAACCAATAATTAAAGATCCCTTAATCAGGCTAATTATACAAGAAGCAGATTGCCCGTGGAGAGGTTTCAACTTTTGTTATGGATTCTCCCTAACGCTTCCAAAGTTTCCTTAGGATTATTCAGCAATATGTACATCTTCTGCATCTCTAAAGAGATTCCATTTACTTTTTATAAGACTTACTGAGGTATAATGTAGATAAATAAAACTCACCTTCCACTGAGATACACTGGAACTTGTTTTTGACAAATTTATACAGTGGTATACTACCACCCTGACTGAAATATACCACATTTTCATCTCAAAAGTTCCCTGTGTCATTTTGCAACACCTCCCCTTCATTGCCAAAGCCAGGCCGTGGCCATCACTGACCTGATTTCTCTCCTTACAATTTTCCTTCTTTAGGAAGCCATTTAACTATGCAGTGGGTAGTCTTTTCTGTCTAGCTTATTTCACATAGCATTTTTTACATTTAGCTCTGCCATTGATTATGCCAGTGATTATTATTTTATTTCTGAGTTGAAATAAATATGCATGGATTGTGATTTTTTTTTTAATCAATGCCAATTTGATGACTATCTGAGTTGTTTTCAGTCTGGGATTACTGTGAAAAAAGCTGTTATGCATGTGCACATACACATACCTTTGTGTAAGCATGTTTTCCTTTCTCTTGGGTAAATGACTAGAAGCAAGATTTCAGGATCTTATGGGATGTACAAACTGATAAGACACTGCCATGCTTTTTTCCATAATGGTTACAATGAATGCTCTGCATTCACATCAGCAATGTGCAGTATTTATAGCTGATCTGAATCTTTGCTAGCTTTCTAATCTTTCTGCTTTTTGTGTATTAGCTGTTCTAGTAGGGATATCACGATATCTCACAGTGGTTTTAGTTCGCACTTCCCCAGTAACTGATGGAAACAGATTTTTATGTTCTTATTTGCTAATCATCTCTTCTTTGTTGAGATGTCTGTTCAAATCTATTACTTCATATTTAATAGGATGATTTTTAATTATTCTGCATGTATTTAGGATAAAAGTTCTTTATCGAAAATGTGTTCAGCAATATTTTCTCCAAGTCTATAACTTTTTCTTTTCCTAATGCTGCTTGTAGAGGTGCAAAAGTACTAAATTTTGACACAGTCCAATTGATTAAATTTTTTGTTTCATATGGAAGAAGTCATTTCCTAATCTAGTGCCACAAAGCTTTTATTCCATATTTTCTTAAATAACCTTTATAGTTTTTAGGTTGTACAGTTATATCTATTATCCACCAAAAATAAATCTTATGCAGGTTGCAAGATATAAAGTCAAGGTTTATTTTTATATGAATATTTAATTGATCCAGCACCATTTGTTGAAAAGACAATGTTTTTCCTCCAGTGAATTACCCTACCACCTTTCTCTTTGTAAAAATCAATTGAATATATATGTGCAGATCTACTCCTGGACACAGTGCTGTTTTATTGATCTCTGTGTCTGTCTCTGCCAGTTCTGTACTAACTTGCTTATTGTACTTGATAATGTTTGTTCTAAAGTTCTTTGGTTAATGTAGGTCCTCTACATTTCCATATAAAATTTCAAATGGGCTTATAAATGTCTACAAAAACCTCCCTGATACTTTGTGATTGCATTGAATCTACATATCACCTGGGAAAATTACTAACTTCATAATATTGAATTTTCCAGCCCATAAATTCAGTAGACATCTAAAGATGGCAGTGTGAGAGGTGAGACAGAGGCTTCCTCCTAAAACCGCATATAATATGAAAATATAATTAATACAACTAATCCTGAAAGAGCAACAGGAAAAAGGACTGTATCAAACTGCATAAACCTGGAGAAAAGAATAAACATCACAGAACAGGGTAATGTACCAAAGCCGTGGCCCAGCAGGACCGAAGCCCTTACCCCACCCCAGTTCACCAGAGGGAGGAAGAGAAACAGAGCGGGGAGGGAGTGGAGGCCTGGGACTGATGAATACCTAACTATGGAGATCTGATCTTGGAGCACAAACCTATATTTCATGGTGTTTTCGTGGTACTCTCATGATTAGAGGGCTGGAAATCTAAGACAGGTAGAATACCTGAAGAGACTGAGATTACAGCCGCTTGTGGAAAGCAGGGATCCATATCTGGCTGCTCTGGGACAAAAGAAAGGTGGGCAGTCTGGTAGACTTCCTAACAGCAAGGGTGGCTAAAGGGGCAAGGATTGCACAGAGCTTACTGCTCAGGAGAAAGGACAGGTACACAAAACTGTCTGGGTGCAGTTGGGAATTTTCACGATCTTCAGGAGCTCCAGCTCCCAGACTGGCTACAGAGCTCCAAGGACTCCTTCCAAGACATGCAGCCTACTAAGCCTTTCTCCTGGCCAGCAACTACAAATTCAAAGCACAGAGGCTTATACCTGTGTGCTCAGCCCACTGGTTCTGGCAGTGGAGACAGGCATAGCAGCCGGGGAGGAGGAAACATCTCTTTCCACACCCGAGGCAACAATTCCAGACCCCTGCAACTCCCGACATAACTTCAGGGTCTGAGAAGCTCCAGTGAGTAGAGCTACAGGGCACTAGAGGGTGCCACGTACAAATATGAAATGCCAAAGAACATGGTTCAAAGTAAAATTATGAATACAACCCCTGAAAAAGATTCAAATGAAATCGACCTCATGAATCTGCCTGAAAGGGATTTCAAAATAAAAATTATTAACATGCTCATGGAGGTACAGAAAAATATTCAAGAACTCAAGGATGAATTCCAGTTGGAGCACCAATCATTATGGAACACAGTATCAGAAATGAGACATACAATTGAGGGATTTAAAAGCAGATTAGATATGGAGGAGGAGACGATGAGTGAAACAGAAATTACAGAAGAGGAATACAAACAAGCTGAGGCACAGAGAGAAAAAAGGATCTCTATGAATGAAAGAATATTGAGAAAAATGTGCGACCAATACAAACGGAGCAATATTCACATTACAGGGGTACCAGAAGAAGAAGAGAGACCAAAAGGAATAGAAAGTGTCTTTGACGAGGTAATTTCTGAAAAAATACCCAATCTGGGGGAGGAGATAGTCTCTTAAGCCATAGAGATGCACAGATCTCCCAAACAAGGGACCCAAGGAAGACAACACCAAGACATATAGTAATTAAAATGCCAAAGATCAAGGATGAGGACAGACTATTAAAAGCAGCCAGAGAGAAATAAGATCACATAGAAAGGAAAGCCCATCAGGCAATCAGCAGTCTCCTCAGCAAAAACCTTACCATGCCAGAATGGAGTGGCATGATGTATTTAATGCAGTGAAGCAGAAGGGCCTCAAACAAAGAATACTTTATCCAGCAAGGTTATCATTTAAATTTGAAGGAGGGATTAAACAGTTTCCAGATAAGCAAAAGCTGAGAGAATTTAACTCCCACAAACAGTCTCTACAGTGTATTTTGGAGGGACTGCTGTAGATGGAGGTGTTCCTAAGTTTTAATAGCTATCACCAGAGGCAATAAAACCACAGTAAAGAAAGTAGAACAGTTAATTACTAAGCAAATGCAAAATTAAATCAACAATCCCCAAAGTCAATCAAGGGACAGACAAAGTATAGAATCTGATACCTAATATATAAAGAAGGCGGGCGGGGAGGGAAGAAGGAGAAAAAAAGAACTTTTAGACTGTGTTTGTAATAGCATATTGAGTTAAGTTAGGTTCTTAGATAGTAAGGAAGTTACCACTGAGTCTTTGGTAAAAACGAATCTAAAGCCTGAAATGGCAATAAGTACATACCTATAGGTAATCACCCTAAGTGTAAATGGTCTGAATGCAACAATCAAAAGACATAGAGTCACTGAATGGAGAAAGAAACAAGACCCAACTATATTCTGCCTATAAGAAACTCACTTTAAACCCAAAGACATACACAGACTAAAAGTGAAGGAACAGAAAAAGATATTTCATGCAACTAATAGGGAGAAAAAGGCAGAAGTTGCAGTACTTGTATGAGACAAAATAGATTTCAAAACAAAGAAAGTCACAAGAGACAAAGAAGGATATTACATAATGATAAAGGGGTCAATCCAACAAGAAGATATAACCATTATAAATATCTATGCACCCAATGTAGGAGAAGCTACGTATGTGAAACAAATACTAACAGAATTAAAAGGGGAAATGGAATGCAATGCATTCATTCTAGGAGACTTCAACATTCAACCCACTCTAAAGGAGAGATCAACAAGACAGAAAATAAGTAAGGCGACAGAAGCACTGAACAACACATTAAAACAAATGGACCTAACAGACATCTAAAGAGCTCTACACCCAAAAGCAGCAGAATACACATTCTTCTCAAGTGCACGTGGAACATTTTCAAGAATAGATCATAGCCTAGGCCACAAAAAGAGCCATGGTAAATTCGAAAAGATGGAAATTGTACCAACCAGTTTCTCAGACCACAAAGTATGAAACTAGAAATAAATTATGCAAGGAAAATGAAAAATCCCACAAATATCTGGCTTCACAACATGCTCCTAAATAACCAATGGATCAATGACCAAATAAAAACAGAGATCAAGCAATATATAGAGACAAATGACAACAATAATTCAACACTGAAAAATCTATTGGAGGCAGTGAAGGCCGTACTAGGAGGAAAGTATAATGCAATACAAGCCCATGTCAGGAAAGAAGAAAAATCCCATATGAATGATCTAAACTCACAGTTAGCAAAAATAGAAAAAGAAGAACAAATGAGGCCCAAAGTCAGTAGCAGGAGGGACATAATAAAGATTAGAGCAGAAATGAATAAAATTGAGAAGAATAAAATTATAGGATCAATGAAAGAAGGAGCTGGTTCTTCAAGATAATAAACAAAATTGATAAACCCCTAGTCAGATTTATCAAGAAAAAAACAGATTCTATGCACATAAACCGCATCAGAAATGATAAAGGAAAAATCAATGGACACCACAGAAATACAAAGAATTATTAGAAACTACTATGAAAAATTATATCCAACAAACTGGATAACCTAGAAGAAATTAACAGCTTTCTAGAAAAATACAACCTTCCAAGGCTGACCCAGAAAGAAACAGAAAATCTAAAGAGACCAATTACCAGCAATGAAATTGAACTGGTAATCAAAAACCTACCTAAGAACAAAACTGCTGAACCAGGTAGCTTCACTACTGAATTTTATCAAACATTTAATGAAGACCTAATACCCATCCTCTTTAAAGTTTTCCAAAGAATAGAAGAGGGAATACTTCCAAACTCATTTTATGAGGCCAGCATCACTCTAATACCAAAACTAGGCAAAGACCCCACAAAAAAAGAAAATTAAAGACCAATATCCCTGATTAACATAGATGCAAAAATACTCAGCAAAATATTAACAAACCAAATTCAAAAATACATCAAAAAGATCATCCAACATGATGAAGTAGGATTTATTCCAGGAATGCAAGGATGGTACAACATTCGAAAATCTATCAACATCAACCACCACATCAACAAAAAGAAGGACAAAAACCACATGATCATCTCCATAGATGCCGAAAAAGCATTTGACAAAATTCAACACCCATTCATGATAGAAACTCTCAACAAAATGGGTATAGAGGGCAAATACCTCAACATAATAAAGGCCATATATGACAAACCCACAGCCAACATTATACTTAACAGTAAGAAGTTGAAAGCTTTTCCTTTAAGATCAGGAACAAGACAAGGATGCCCACTCTCCCACTTCCATTCAACATAGTACTGAAGGTCCTCGCTACAGCAATCATACAACACAAAGAAAAAAAAAGGCATCCAGATTGGCAAGGAAGAAGTTAAACTGTCCTGTTCCTCTTTGCAGATGATCTTATATTGTACATAAAAAACCCTAAAGAATCCTCTCCAAAACTACTAGATCTAATATCTGATTTCAGCAAAGTTGCAGGATACAAAATTAATACACAGATATCTGTGGCATTCCTATACACTAATGATGAACTAGCAGAAAGAGAAATCAGGAAAACAATTCCATTCACAATTGCATCCAAAAGAATAAAATACCTAGGAATAAACCTAACCAAGGAAGTGAAAGATGTATATTCTGAAAACTACAAGACACTCATGAGAGAAATTAAAAAGATAATAAATAGAAACACATACCGTGCTCATGGATAGGAAGAATTAATATTGTCAATATGGCCACCCTGCCTTAAGCAATCTACAGATGTAATTCAATTCTATCAAAATATGAACAACATTCTTCAACAAACTAGAGAATATCATTCTAAAATTCATATGGAACCACAAAAGACCCCGAAGAGCCAAAGCAATCCTGAGAAGGAAAAATAAAGCTGTGGGGATTATGCTCCCCAACTTCAAGCTCCACTACAAAGCCACAGTACTCAAGATAATTTGGTACTGGCACAAGCATATATGGTCAATGAATATACAATAAAGGAGCCATGGACATACAATGGGGAAATGACAGCCTCTTCAACAGCTGGTGTTGGCAAAACTGGACAGCCACATGCAAGAGAATGAAACTGGATTATTGTTTAACCCCATACACAAAAAAATATCAACTCGAAATGGATCAAAGACCTGAATGTAAGTCATGAAACTATAAAACTCTTAGAAGACAACATAGGCAAAAATCTCCTGAATATAAGCATGAGCAACTTCTTCCTGAATGCATCTCCTTGAGCAAGGGAAACAAAAGCAAAAATGAACACATGGGACTATATGAAACTTAAAAGCTTCAGATATTAGATCTAGCAAAGGACCCCAACATCAGAACAAAAAGGCTTCCTACAATATGGGGGAATATATTTGTAAATGGCATATCTGACAAGCGGTTAACATCCAAAATATATAAAGAATTCACATACCTCGACACCCAAAAAGCAAATAAATGAATTAAAAAATGGGCAGAGGATATGAAGAGACAGCTCTCCAAAGAAGAAATTCAGATGGCCAATAGACACATGAAAAGATACTCCGTATCACTAATCATCAGGGAAATGCAAATTAAAATCACAATGAGATATCACCTCACACTAGTAAGGATGGCCACCATCCAAAAGTCTAAGAACAACAAATGCTGGCGAGAATGTGGAGAAAAGGGAACCCTCCTACACTTCCGGTGAAAATGTAAGCTAGTTCAACCACTGTGGAAAGCAATATGGAGGTTCCTCAAAAAACTAAAAATAGAAATGTCATTTGACCCGGGAATCCCACTCCTTGGAATTTACCGAAATACAAGTTATCAGATTCAAAAAGACATATGCACCCATATGTTTATCACAGCACTATTTGCAATGCCAAGATATGGAAGCAACCTAAGTGTCCATCAGTAGATGAATGGATAAAGAAGAGGTGGTACATATACACAATGGAATACTATTCAGCCATAAGAAAGAAACAAATCCTATTTGCAACAACATGGATGGAGCTGGAGGATATTATGCTCAGTTAAATAAGCCAGGCAGAGAAAGACAAGTGCCAAATGATTTTGCTCATTTGTGGAGTACAACGCAGCAAAATTGAAGGAACAAAATAGCAGCAGACTCACAGACTCCAAGAAGGGACTAGTGGTTACCAAAGGGGAGGTGTGTGGGAACATGGGTGGGGAGGCAAGGAGAGAGGGATTGAGGGGTATTATGTTTAGTACACATGGTGTTCAGGGTCACAGGGAAAACAGTGTATCACAGAGAAGGCAAACAGTGAATCTGTGGCATCTTGCTACTCTGATGGACAGTGACTGAATTTGGGTATGGGTGTGGACTTGATAATATGCGTAAAAGTAGTCACCACATTGTTTTTTCATGTGAAATCTTCATAAGAGTGTATATCAATAATACCTTAATAGTCAAAAATTAAAAATAATATTCAGTAGGTATCTATTCATTTGGGTCTACTTTAATTAAATTCATCAATATTTGATAGTTTAATTGTCCAATTATTTAACATATTTTCTTTAGATTTGCAGTAGGATTTTATTAATGCAATTATCAGTATTTTTTTTTCTACCACTTTTCAGTTATTTTTGCTAATATCTAGATAGGCATTTGATTTTTTATTTATCTTTTGTTCTAAGACCTCATAAACTCACTTATTAACATAAATGATTTGGGTTTTTTCCAAGATCATTTTTTATTTTTTTATGTAGTTCATGTTACCTCTCTCTCTGTCACACACACACAAGCAGTGTTATTTCTTGTTTTCAATTTTCATGACTTCTATTTGTTTTTCTCACACTGTTTCACTCACTGTCTTAGGCAGAAAGACAGACATGAGCAGGATGGAAAAGAGAGGGGAGTCCATCAAAATGACTCTGGGGGTTTATCAGAAAAAGCCAAAGAGCCAAAAGTGACTCAGAGTTAATCAGATGAAGCCACAGGGGCCAAGAGCGAGTCAGGAAATGTCCCTATTCTCCCCAGATAAGATATATCAGAAGCACAGGCAAAGACCAGTCCATGTCCTCATTTCACCAATCAGATCAGGCCTGGGGGGTCAAGAGCTGTCAGTCACGGGCTTCTCTGCCCTTCCAAAACATCATAAAAGAAGCCTCACAATAAGCAGCCAGGCCTGTCTGACCTTAGGCAGTCCTACTCAGTTAACTCTGTTACACAGTGCATGAAAACATACTTTGCTTTCTTGACTTTGGTTTCACGCCTCACTCTGAGTTCCTTCCTAACAGTTAGGACTTGCAGCATCATGTTAAATAAAGATAGCACAAGTGAACATCATTGTCCTGAGATTTTAGGAGAGAACTGTTCCATCTTTTACCTTTTGGTTCAATATAAGTATGTTCCCCATAGATTACTTTTATTAGTCTGAGAAAGTTTCCTTCCATTCCTAGATGCTGCAAGTTTGTGTAATGTACATATGCTGAATTTTGTCAAATATTTGTCCACATTCACTGAGATACTTTATTTTATAATCTGTTGTTAGGGTGTTACACTGATTGGTTTTTAAATGGTCAGTTAATTTTGCATTTTTGTATCATCAGGATTATCTTTTCAATATACTGTGGAATTTTACCTACTAATAGTGATAAAGGATTGTGTTTACATTTATGAGGAATATTGGTATATCATTTTCTTGTAATCTCTATCTGGCATTGATACAAGTGAATGCTGACCTCAAAAAATGAGGTGGGAAGTGTTCTGGTAGAGATGGTCTAGAATTAGTATTATTTCTTCCTCAAATGTTTTGTGGAATTAACAAACTAAATCATCTTATCTGCAGTTTCCTTTACGGAAAGGTGTTTAATAATAAAGTTAAATTATTCAGTACATCTAGGGTTATTCATTCTTCTTTAATGAGCTCTGTTATTTTATAGCTTTCATTGAATTTGTCCATTTCACCTATTTTGGTGAATTTATTGAGTTCAAATTATTCATATTACTCTTAAGTATCTGTAGGATCTGTAATGAAGTTCCCTTCTTCATCCTTCAACATTTGTAATTTGTGTTTTCTCATATACATTTGTATATGTGTTTGTGTGTGTATAGGTTGGAGGTTTGGCTTAGATATTTATTAATTTTATCCATTTTTTTAAATAATTTTTAAATTATTGCTTTTTTAAATAATTGGTTCATTTTTTTCTGTTTTCAATTTCTTTGATTTCTGCTTTTATGCCTATTGTTTTCTGCCTTCTGCTTGCTTGAGTTTTAATTTGTTCCTCTTTTTCTAGTTTCTTAAATGGACGGAGTTTTGATTATTGGTTTGAAGCAACTCTTCCTTTTGTAATATCAGCATTAATGCTGTAAATTTCCCTGTTTACACAGTCTTTTGCTAAGTCTCAGAAATTTTCATATGTTGTATTCACATTTTCACTTAATTTTAAATATTTTCAAATTCGCCATGTAATTTATTTTTTGAACCATGGATTATTTAAAAGTAAGTTCTTTAGCTGCCAAGTTGTATTAGTTCCTTATGGCTATCAACAAATTACCACATACTTAGTGGCTTACAATAACACAAAATTATCATACTGCAGTTATGGAGGTCAGAAGTTTGATGTGAACCTTACAGGGCTGAAATTAAGGTGTCTGCAGACTGAATTCATTCTGGAAGCTCCAGGTGAGAATCTGTTTCCTTGCCTCTTCCAGCTGCTGCACTCCTTGGCCCTTTCCTCCATTTTCAAAGTGGTACATCAGCCTCTGCTTCTGTAATTGCATCTCTTTTTCTGACTTCATAAACTCCTGCCTCTCTAAGGACCCATATCTAAGGACCGGCCTGGATAATCCAGAAAATTCTTGCTATCTCAAGATCCTTAATTTAATCACATCTTCAAATGTTTTTTATCATATAACTAATTTATTCATAGTTTGTGGACATCTCTGGGGGGCCATTAGTATGTCTATCACAGAAATATTTGGGAATTTTTTCAGGTATATTTCTATGGTTCATTTTTGGTTAAATTCTGCTCCTGTCAGAGAATGTATTTGGTATGATTTATATTATTTTAAATCTGTTGCTATTTGTTTTATGGTCCATAACATGCCCTAGGTTAATGAATTGTCTACATGTACTTGCATGCAGTGTATATGGTGATTTTATTGGAAGAAATATTTTTTTATAATTCCATTGATCAGTTTGGTTGATAGTGTAACTCAGGAACTGCATATCCTTACTGACTGTGTGCTAGTTCTATCCGTTACAGGGAGCAGTACTCAAGTCCCCCAACTATTCCTCCTTTCAGTTTTATATCAGCATTTCCTTCATGTACTTGAAATGATACTGTTATTTGCATATTCTTAGTCCCTTAAGGCTGCTATAAAAATACTACAGACTGGGTGGCTTAAACAAGCAACTTCTCACAGTTCTGAAGGTTGGGAAGTTCAAGATCAAAATGCTGCAGATTTGGTGTCTAGTGAAAGCCTGCAAACTGGTTCCTAGCAGACCATGTCCTCACTGTGCCCTCACATGGCAGAAGGCACAAAGAAGTTCACTGGGGTCTCTTTTATAAGAGCACTAACTTCATCAGTGGGGCTCCACCCTCATGATTTGATCATCTCTCAAAGGCCTCACCTCCAAATGCTATCACAATGGGGATTACATTCCAAACTGTGAGTCTGGAAACATAAACATCCAGACCATAGCACATATATTTATAATCATTGTATTTTGTGATGTATTGAATTCCTCATTATGAAATATCTTATTCATCACTGGTGATATTTCTTAATTACTTTCTATTTTAATGTGTAATTGTTATATATATACATATATGATCTATTTTACATCTTTATATTTAAAAAGAAAATTTTGTAGATAGCACAATGTCTTATTTATTCAGTGTGACAATGCACACATTGTAGTGCACATTTTTAGACCAATTATATTTAATCAGTTTTTGAATCTACTTTTTTCCTCCATTCTGGTTTTATTAATATAACTCTATTATAAATATTTTAGTTCTTGCTCTAGAGTTTACAATTCACATATTTACTTATCACAGTGTAACTTTAAATAATAGTTTATCACTTCATAAATTATATGAACTTTACAATATATTCACATCATCTTCATCCCATCTCTTGTGCTACTGCTGTATACATTTTTTTTTTTTATGTTATGAACTCCAGTTGGAATAAAAAGCTTGGGAGTAAGGGCAAAGTCCCCTTCTATATAGGGTTTTTAGTTATTCTAAATCAATGGTTCTCAACATAGGACATTTTTTCCCTTATTTCTGGTAAATTTTGACAATGTCTGGAGACATTTTTGTCCACCTTGAGAGTTGTAATTGTCATCTAATAGGTAAAGGCCAAGGAAGCTGATAAACATTCTATGAATGTACAGGACAGCTCTGCCCCTCACAGTACAGAATTATCCAGTGCAAAATGTCAATAGTACTTAAGGAAATAGAGAAAGTGTACACTAAATTCATGTTTATTCAGTTTCTGACCTATGGACATTCATCAAAATTTTATCTGATTCCTATGATCAATTTTTAGAGCAACCACTTTTTTGTCCAGTGCCGTATATGAGACGATTCATATACAACATCTCTGTTCAGAGAAGCTTGTCACTCCAGATATCTGTTTCCTTGGTGGGTTTGCAATTTCAGCTCTTTGAAAGGAAAATTTAGGATTTTGTAGGATATTTCATTTTTCTCATTATCAGGATCAGAGAGACATTCTCCTGTAGGTTTCTACAGCCTAAGTGGAGATAGAATTCTATTCATTTATTTTTTTTCTTTTCCTTCTGTGGTACTTTGGAATTTTTCTAGAAGTGAAATATTTACAAATAACAGCAATGAGAATTTCTGCTATGCTAAAACATCTGCATTCTTTGTCATGTTTGTTACTTATATTGCTCTGTTTTCCAATGTATTGGAGATCTAATAAATTTTTTAGATATGCCCACTTCCTGTGTAGAAAAATCAAAATTTAACATTAGGACCCATCAATCTTAAAAAGAATTGGTGAGCGATTTTTTTATATTTTTACAGTATATTTTTGGATTCATATAACCTTAAGATATATGAACTATAATATACTGTTAAATTACTTAAAGAAAATAATGTGCAGTTATTTCCTTTCATTGCTACTATCATTGCTTAAGAGAGACTTACCTTATAAGAATGTCTACATACATAACAATCTCCGCAAGCAAGTATATACAGTTACATATATTTATGTGGGTGTGTGTGTATAGCATAGGTACAAATTAGTACAGACAGACAAATTGTTGGAAAGATAAATTTTCATTTTACTGTGTTTATTTAAAATTCACTTTGTAGTCAAGGCACATAATAGATGTTGATTTGAAAGGGTTTCCTTCTGAAGGTTGATTAGCTAGTTTTCACAAAAACATTAATCCTCTGGCTATTTATCAGAGACTAGATTGTAAGGATATTGGAGACTAGAAATTCTATACTCGGAGACTAAAGAAAATATTTGTACTTCTTGAACTAGATTTTTTTCACATTAGTAAAATCACTTGGAAAGTATATATTTGGAATAAACAGATTACAGAAAACTAACACATAGTGGATTTCTCTTAAATGCCTTTTTATAGCTCAAGAAACTGCACACACACACACACATACACACACGTTAAGTGCAAAGAATGAATAACTATGGCAAAAAGAAAGGTGATTTAAGTTTCAGTCATATTATTTCTTTTGTTATCACTAAATCCTTAAGCCAAAATAAAGAGAATAAGCAGAGTAAACAGAAGAGGCACTCTTCTGGGAAGGCTATTCAGAGGATATTATGGATAGATGAGTGTAAAGAAGCCAGATAAGTTTCACAAACCTTGATTCCTCCCTATATATGTGCCCAGAACTATGAGAGATTGCAGGAGAACATACAAAATGTAATATCATCAAGTCAGTACATTCATGAGGAAATAAAAGACATAGTTCTTATGAAACAGGTTTTCAGAATTGTGGTTTTTAGACTTTTGAAAGTAGAGATGATGTCATCCAGCTAAATCATCCATGTCTACTACTAATAATGCCAAAATCCAGAATGGTGTATGCAGGGTCACACAGGACATAAATGTAGTGGCTGCTATGTTGTAAAAAAGGGACTACGTGACAGTAAAGGTAACTGCATGTTAATTCACTAAATTATCTTTCTTAAATAAAATAGCTTAGCTCACCTTTCATTTCTGTAGTTGTATAATTAAAATGGTTGGACTATAATGTTACAATTAAAAGGAATAAAACAATGTATATCAACACATCAAAATATTGAAAAAAGTAAGTTTCAGAACAGTACACACAGACTGATGTCACCCATATGCATTGAAAACACACAATACACTATTTTATACTTTTGGATAGACATGTAATGTAAAAAATAAAAATGAACTATTTAAATTTACACCAAACTCATGCTAGTAGTTGCTTCTGAGATATGGGTAAGAGAAATATTATTGGAGCATGCACAAAACTTCACCTATATCTGGGATTCAGTTTTTCAACCTTAAAATGGGAATGATGATAGTATGTACCTAATAAGATTGCTATGAATATTAAATAACCTGATATAGTAAAGTGTTTAGAACAAGTGATTGTAATACAGTAAGGTGTGGTTATTATCATCATTAATATTTTGTGATTGGGGCATCAGCTCTACCTCTTAAGCTAATGATATTCATAGACATTCCAGGTAAATCCTGAATCTTCTGCTATTCCTAGCAATATAGCAAGCACCATAGGAAACAGAAAAACATTTGCTTCCAAACAGCTTTTAACACCTCAAAGCTAAGTATTTATCAAACTACTGCAGTGTATATTGAGAGAAAAATGCTTGTATATCATTGAAGATTTTTATAAAATCTATTATTACATCCCAAAATAATATAGATTTTATAACATTGAGAATATCACATAGATATACAAGCAAGATTTGTCAAATTGCATGTTAACTTCTAATTTTAATTTGTTTTTAGTATGTAAAGCAGAAAGTCCCAATTACCATAGTATATAGCATAGTGGCTTTTTAATTTCTGTTTGTGGCATAAATTCATTACTACAAAGTTTGATATATTTTCTAACTCATTATCTTTTTACCTAACTGTACCTTCAATCCATAGTCATTTTTCAATAATGTGTTATAATTCTAACTTGAAATAATATTCTCTGCTTGTGTAATTTGTAATGAATAAATGAATAGCATTTATGAAATATTTTTAAATTCACCATTTCACTCATCCATCTGCTATTATTTTAACTATACTTTCTCTGTTTTATGTTTATAACAGATATATTAATTTGAAGAAGGTGAAAATATATACTTTGAAGAAACTTGTTTCAATGTTGTAATAATTTAGAATTCTAGTCTATCAGTAAATATATGGAAATATTATTTGCATTTTCTAGTTATAATTTAGATGTGTCTAATCAAATGAAATTCTCAGGTTAAATTTTAAGATTAAATTTAAATCTAATCAAGCAATGGTACCTTGACTCCTCAACAAATGATATTATGGACTTCAGACAATTATTTCAATGTGGCATGCAAATTAGCAGTAGTTTAAATAATATATGCACCAATTCACATAGCAAAAAAGCAATAATTTTATTTTATAGCTCCAAGGAGTTGAATTTTAATGATCACTAAACTTTTAAGCTCCTCTTAAGTCTCATAATAAAAGATGAAACATTTTTCCTGTTATTGATTTTGAACAATAGTAGGGATTTTCCAGTTTAAGTCAAACTTCGGGTCCTAAGATAGCAGTTCTCAATCCTGTAGCTTCTTGTACAAATTTAGAAAATAAAAATTCACTTAAAATAAAAATTTCCTATAATCCTCATTGCATGATTCATCAGATTAAGACAACATTGTGGTTCCTGGAGGCAGAGATAATTCATCCTTATATCCTTAATCTTTAGCATGTGTCATGATGCACTGAAGGCATTAAACAAATCATGTTATATCTGAGTGAACGAAAAAAATTGCTTCATATAGTGTAGATTTGGTCTATATCTCTGAATTGCCCTTACTTTAAGCAGGACATTTAAAAGAAGAGAGAGCAAACTCTTTTCTAAATTTAAAGGGAGGCAAAAGAAATGTTGAAATTGGACAATCAGATCCATTTTTGATACAACTATACTCAAATACTCCCTGCATAAATCCTGAATTTTTTTCTATGTTTGGCAACTTATGAGGCACCATGGGTGATAGACAATAAGTGGAAGATAATATTCTATGTTTCATAAGCTTACTATTTTTTAAAATGAGTGTTCTTAAAATTTTTTAAATGTCAACTTATCTACCTATCCATTTGTTTATCTATATAGCTATAATTTAGATGTTTTGTCTTAAATTTGTGCACCTAAAATTGTCCCTTCAAAATTGTTAACTTTATAATCTATTTAAATCCTACTGGAAGTTTGCATAATGTCTACATTTTTTTAAATGCTGGGTAACATAAGCTCTCTTTATTTTAGGTGTTCATATGTGTGGGAAGTTAAATATTTATTGCCTATAGAATAAATCCTGAACTATTCAAATGATGCCAAAACACATTAATTATCATCCTGAATTCTATATCCTTTTAACAATAAAACATATTAGACAGTTTAGACTGGTCACACAGGACCTATTTAATTTAAACAACAAAAACTTTTAATATGTAATACGTTTTAAATATGTGATACATCAACAACAAAAAAACCCTAAAAGCTCTTACCCAATCCCAGATGCAATGAAATACTGTTCATATCACCAAAAGAGATCCAAAATTTACGAGAAATCAAAGGTCATTGTGTCTTTAGAGAGAATAAATGTCTGGGGACAAAAACAAAACAGCTTTATGATCTTTATTACATGAATAGGAATCTTTTTTTTTTAAAGCTGTCCTTTCAATTCATAGGCAAATGAAAATGCCTGCTGATGATTTTTCAGGACTGCAAGTACTAGAACTGTGAGCAAAAACTATACCCATTTTGAACCACTTTAAATATAAAATAAATAACAGATATTTAGAGAAAAAAACTAAATATATTTGCATATTGATTTTTAATTCCAGGCTTGCCATATATTCATGGTAGGGCTGGTCAGCGCTTCTCTAAAGAGAATAAAGACTGCATCATTTCTATAAATCAGCAGATTATGTGGTTACTTGCATGTCTTAACTTGGGGAAAATCAGAAAACTAATTTACTAAATGTGGAGCTGCCACACCTGGACTGCCTTACCTAAAATCCCCACTGTTAGTCCATTTCTTTTGAGTTTTAAGACTACAAAGTAGATTATTGTTTCAGAAGGTTCTTATTGAATCTGTTATGTGTTGTCTGGATGTAGGATGGCAACATTCAATTTAACCTGGCTGTAAGTTAAAATAAAGACGACTATTTTTTTAAAAGGTATTATGTAAAATAAATTCTAGCTTATTTTACTTTTGCAATATTACTTTAAGATACCAGTATATATAATCAGTATACAAAAATCAATTTTTTTGTAAGCTACCAACAAAGAATTGAAAATGAGATTTTTAAATGATGTTTGCAATATCATAAAAACCATATACTATTTAGGAATAAATTTATGTAAAATGTTGAGATTTCTAAACTGATAACTGTAAAATATTGCCAAGAGAAATGAAAGAAAATCTAAATACATGGAGAGGTATATCATGTTTATGGATGGAATAAAATGGAGGAAGAGAATACAAAAAGCAATATGATAGGTGAAGGCCAAATCAGATTGATAATCATATTAAAATAAATATATGGTCCAAACAAACCAATTAAAGGCAAAGATTATTAGGTTGTATAAAATAGTAAGACTCAATGTTTTACTATGTCTCACTACATTACAAATTACCCCAAACTTACCAGGTTAAAACCAAAAATGTCTTGTCACAGACATCTTTTGAAGGTCAGAAACCTGGGAACAGCTTTACCAGGAGGGAGGTTCCAGCTCCTGGTCTTCTGTGAGGTTGCAGTCAACTTGTTGTCAGTATACCACCCAGAAGGCATCGTGCGCTGAAAGATCTGGTTGGCAGGACAACTCAGTTCCTCACTGTGTGGGCTATTTCACAGTGCTAATTGAGTGTCCTTGTAAAAAGCAAAGAACTTCCCCAGAATGAGTTATTTAAAAAGAGAGTAAGGAGGAAGCTGCAGTGCCTTTTAGGACCTAGTTTTTGAAGTCTTACACTACTGCATCTGCTTTATCCAATTTGTTAAAAATGAATCCCTAAGTCCAATCTACACTAAAGGGGAGGAGACTTAGACTACAACTCTTGAAGGAAGGTATGTCAAATAATTTGTGGCCATATTTTAAAACTTCTCTATCATCTGTATGCTCTCAACCAGAAACCACTATTAAGTATAAACCACAGATAAGTTATAAAGAAAAAGGAAAATGTGTGCCATGCTAGCACTCATAGAAGTGGCTGGAATATATTAACAACAGACAGGTAGAATTTAAATCAAGAAATATTATCAGGGATGAAGACAGTTATGTAATGGTAGTAAAGCAATTTGTGAAGTAATTATAATAATTCTATTAAGAGAGCTATTATAATCCTATAAACCTAAGAAGAGAACTTCAAAATACATGAAGCAAATAATAAAGCTAAAAGGAGAAAGAGACAAATTTACAATTGTAGTTAGAGACTTCAATTCCTCCTCTCTCAAGAAATGATAGGATAATTAACAGAAAATAACTTATAAAAAACAACAATAACTATATATGACCCTGACCTAACATTTATAGAAAACCCCATCGAACAATTCTTTTCAAGTACACATGGGGTATGTACCAAGATACACATTATACTGGAACAAAAACAGAAGAGAACAAAAAAACCCACTATGGCTCAATAGATTTAAAAGAAAATTCATATGAATTGGAAAAGAAATAAAAGTCTCATTACTTACAGGTTGTGTGATCACGTATGTAGAAAATCCTATGGAATCTAGTCCTGCAAAAAATGAGGTTACAGGCACTAATAATGGGGTTATCAAGGCTCCAGGTCCCTGTATCATTACACACATACACAAAAAAAGAAGCTATTATTTTCCATATATCAGCACTGAACAATGACAAAGTAAAATTATAAAATAATTATTTAAAATATGATGAAAATATGAAGTAACAAGGACAAATTGAATAACAGATGTATAAGATCTTTATGGTGAAAATAACATTTCAAAGAGAGATCTAAGAACTAAATAAATGGAGAGAGATACTGTATTCACATATTCTGCAAGGAATGAAATCTGAATAAATTGATTATACCTCAATAGAGATGATTTTTTATTGAGATATAATTCTTGTACTTATACATTACCCTTTTCAGGTAAAGTAAGTGGTTTTGAGGATATTAAGGAAGGCTATAAAACCATCACTATTTTCTAATCCAAGAATCTTTTCATTAACCTAAAAGAAAATCACAACCTATTAGTGGTCACCCCCATTTTCCCCTCCCTCCAGCACCTGACATCAATAATCAACTTTATATCTCTAGATATTTACCTATTCTGGACATTTCATATGCATGGAATCACATAATATGTTTCCTTTTGTTGTGGTTATTTTCATTTAGCATAATATTTTTGTCACCCATCTATGTTTTAGCATGTGTAAGTATTTTATGCCCTTCATAATTGGTCATTCATCTATGTTGTAGCATGTGTGAGTATCTTATTCCCTTCATAGTTATATAGTATTCCATTTTATGTACAGACCACAGTTTTGTTTATCCACTCATCAGCTGATGGACATTTGAGTTGTTTCCACTTTTTGGAATAGTGCTGTGAACATTTGCATACAGGTTTCATTGTGAACATATGTTTTCAATTCTTGTGGGTATATACCTAGGAATAAAATTTCTGGATCAAGATAACTGTGTTTAACTTTTTGAGGCTGTCAGCTGTTCCCTCAAAAGCTATACCATTCTGTAATCCCACCAGCAAAGTATGAGGGTACAATTTCTTCACATTGTCCTCAAATCCTGTTATTGTCTTCTTTTTTATTATTGCCATCCTAGCAAGTATAAGTGGTATCTCATAACTTTGATTTGCATTTTCTCAATGACTAATGATTTTGAATCTCTTTGTGTGTGCCATTTGGCCACTTGTGTATTTTCTTTGGCGAGATGACCAGATCCTTTGGCTGTTTTTTAACTGACTGAAATCCAATCTTTGAATTTTTTTGTGAGTTGTTTTTTGGCTACCAACTCAATCAATTTACTTGGTAAAAGTCTGTTATACTTGTTATTGCTCTGTTCATTTTGTCTGTTTCTGTTTGAGTTGGTTTTGGTAGTATGTATATTTCTGCTAATTTGCCCATTTCATCTAGGCTTTATAATCTTTTGCAATATAACCGTTCTTCATATTTCTCTTAACTGATTTTATTTCTGGAAGGTCTACAGTAATGCTCCCTCTTACCACCTGATTTTAGTACTGAGACTTGTTCTCTTGTGCAATCTTATTAACATTTTAATAATTTTTTTTACAATTGTTTAAAATTTTATTTTGGTATCATTAATCTACAATTACATGTGCAATATTATGGTTATTAAACTACCCCCTCATCAGGTTCCCCCCACCAACCCCATTACAGTCACTGTCCATCAGTGTAGTGAGATGCTATAGAATCCCTACTTGTCTTCTCTGAGTTGTACAGCCCTACCCGTGTCCCCCCAACATTATATCTATTAATAGTAATGCCCCATTTTCTCCCTTATCCCTCCCTTCCCACCCATCTTCACCAGTCCCTTTCCCTTTGGTAACTATTAGTCTGTTCTTGGGTTCTGTGAGTCTGCTGCTGTTTTGTTCCTTCAGTTTTTTTCTTTGTTCTTATACTCCACAGATGAGTGAAATCATTTGATGTATTTTGAATTTTTCATAGAACAAAGCTTTAATTTTGTTGATTTTCTATTGTGTTTGTATTTTCTATCCTTTATTTCTGCTTCTTATCTTTGATTTTGGTTCAGTTTGCTTTTGCTATTTAGTTTCTTTAGTTGGACAGCAGCTAGGTTATTGATTTGATCTTTCTTCTTTTTTTAACATAGGCATTAACAGGCATACATTTCCCTCTAACACTGGTTTAGTTTCAGTCCATAAATTTTGGTATATTTTCTGTTTTATTCATCACAAACTATTTATAAGTTCCACTGTTATTTATTCTTTGTGCCATTGCTAAACGTATGAGTTTGCTATTTCCATATATCTATAAATTTCCCAAATTTCCTTCATTTATCAACTTCTGATTTAATTCCACTGTGGCCCAAAAGACAGCTTGTATTATTTCAATTATTTTTGAAATTTACTGAGACTTATTTTGTTAATGGTTGCCCAGTTGATTAAAACTTAACATCTATAATGATTTAGGTCAGATTAGTACCAATTTATTCCAATAATATACAAAATACTTGTTCCTATATATTTCTATTTGCTCCTTCTCCCTTGTACTACTGTTTTCATATAAATTACATCTTTATGCATTGTGTGTCCTTTAATATAGATTTATAATTATCCTTTAGGCAATTTTTTTTAAATCATATAATAGGAAAGGAATGTTGCAAACAGAAAAGATTTTTTTTAATAATTTATTTTGGTATCATTAATCCACAATTACATGGGCAATACTATGGTTATTAAACTACCCCCTTCATCAAGTTCCCCCCACCATATACCCCATTACAGTCACTGTCCATCAGCATAGGGAGATACTATAGAATCACTGCTTGTCTTCTCTGAGTTGTACAGACCTCACCGCGACCCTCAACATTACGTCTGCTAATCGTAATGCCCTTTTTCCCCCTTGTTCCTCCCTTCCCACCAATCCTCTTCAGTCCCTTTCCCTTTGGTAACTGTTAGTCCATTCTTGGGTTCTGTGAGTTTGCTGCTGTTTTGTTCCTTCAGTTTTTTTCTTTGTTCTTATATTCTACATACAAGTGCAATCATTTGATACTTCTCTTTTTCTGCTTGGCTTATTTCACTGAGCATAATACCATCTAGCACCATCCATGTTGTTGTAAATGGTAGGATTTGTTTTCTTCTTATGGCTGAATAATATTCCATTGTGTATATGTACCACTTCTTCTTTATCCATTCATCTACTGATGGACACTTAGGTTGCTTCCATTTCTTGGCTATTGTAAATAGTGCTGTCATAAACATACAGATGCATCTGTCTTTTTCAAACTGGGCTGATGCATTCTTAGGGTAAATTCCGAGGAGTAGGATTCCTGGGTCAAATGGTATTTCTATTTTGAGTTTTTGAGGATTCTCCATACTGCTTTCCACAACGGTTGAACTAATTTGCATTCCCACCAGCAGTGTACAAGGGTTCCCTTTTCTCCACAACCTCGCCAACATTTGTTGATGTTTGTGTTTTGGATGTTGGCCATCCTCACTGGTGTGAGGTGATATCTCATCGTGGTTTTAATTTGCATTTCTCTGATGATTAGCGATGTGGAGCATCTTTTGATATGCGTATTGGCCACCTGAATTTCTTCTTTGGAGAAGTGTCTATTCATGTCTTCTGCCCATTTCTTAATTGGATTATTGGCTTTTTGTTTGTTCAGGTGAGTGAGTTCTATATATATTTTGGATGTCAACCCCTTATTGGATATGTCATTTATGAATATATTCTCCCATACTGTAGGATGTCTTTTTGTTCTACTGATGGTGTCCTTTGATGTACAGAAGCTATTCAGCTTGATATAGTCCCAGTTGTTCATTTTTGCTTTTGTTTCCCTTGCCTGGGGAGATATGTTCATGAAGAAGTTGCTCATGTTTATGTCCAAGAGATTTTTGCCTATGTTTTTCTCTAAGAGTGTTATGGTTTCATGACTTACATTCAAGTCTTTGATCCACCTTGAGTTTATCTTTGTGTATGGGGCTAGACAGTAGTCCAGTTTCATTCTCTTACATGTAGCTGTCCAGTTTTTCCAACACCAGCTGCTGAAGAGGCTGTCATCTCCCCATTGTATATCCAAAGCTCCTTTATCAAATATTAATTGACTGTACATATTTGAGTTAATGTTTGGATTTTCTATTCTGTTCCACTGACCTGCGGGTCTGTTTTTGTGCCAATACCAAATTGTCTTGATTACTGTGGGCTTTATAGTAGAGCTTGAAGTCAGGGAGTGTAATTCCCCCTGTTTTATTCCTCCTTCTCAGGATTGCTTTGGCTTTTCAGGGTCTTTTGTGGTTCCACATGAATTTTAGAATTATTTGTTCCAGTTCATTGAAGAAAGCTGTTGGTAGTTTCATAGGGGTTGCATTGAATTTGTAGATTGCTTTAGGTACTATAGCCATTTTGACAATATTTATTCTTCATAGCCAAGAGCATGGGATGCATTTCCATTTGTTAGTGTCCTCTTTAATTTCTCTTAGGAGTGTCTTGCAGTTTTCAGGGCATAGGTCTTTCACTTCCTTCGTTAGGTTTATTCCTAGGTATTTTATTCTTTTTGATGCAATTGTGAATGGAATTGTTTTCCTGATTTCTCTTTTTGCTAGTTCATCATTAGTGTATAGGAAAGTAAAGATTTCTGTATGTTAATTTTGTATCCTGCAAATTTGCTGAATTCAGATATTACTTCTAGTAGTTTTGGAGCGACGTCTCTGGGTTTTTATGTACAATATCATGTCATCTGCAAATAGTGACAGTTCGACTTCTTCTTTACTAATCTGGATGCCTTGTGTTTCTTTGTTTTGTCTGATTGCCATGGCTAGGACCTCCAGTACTATGTTGAATAACAGTGAATAGAGTGGGCATCCCTGTCTTGTTCCCGATCTTAGATGAAAAGCTTTCAGCTTCTCACCGTTAAGTATGATGTTAGCTGTGGGTTTGTTATATATGGCCTTTGTGATATTGAGGTACTTGCTCTCTATACACATTTTGTTGAGAGTTTTTATCATGAATGGATGTTGAATTTTCTCAAATGCTTTTTCAGCATCTATGGAGATGATCATGTGGTTTTTGTTCTTCATTTTGTTGATGTGGTGGATGATGTTGATGGATTTTCGAATGTTGTACCATCCTTGCATCCCTGTGATGAATCCCACTTGATCATGGTGTATGATCCTCTTGATGTATTTTTGGATTTGGTTTGATAATATTTTGTTGAGTATTTTTGCATGTACGTTCATCAGGGATATTGGTCTGTAATTTTCTTTTTTGGTGAGGTCTTTGCCAGGTTTTGGTATTACAGTGATGGTGGCTTCATAGATTGAGTTTGGGAGTATTCCCTCCTCTTCTATTTTTGAACACTTTAAGGAGAATGGATGTTATTTCTTCTCTATGTCTGGTAGAATTCAGAGGTGTATTCGTCTGACTCCGTGGTTTTGTCCTTGGGTAGTTTTTTGATTACCAATTGAATTTTGTTGCTGATAATTGGTCTGTTTAGATTTTCTGTTTCTTGCTTCATCAGTTTTGGAAGCTTGTCTTTTTCTAAGAAGTTGTCCATTTCTTCTAGGTTTTCCAGATTGTTAGCACATAGATTCTCATAATATTCTCTTATAAATCTTTGTATTTCTAGGAGTCTGTCATTATTTTTCCTTTCTCATTTCTGATTCTGATTATGTGTCTACATTCTCTTTTTCTCTTAATAAGTCTGGCTAGGGGTTTATCTATTTTGTTTATTTTTTCAAAGAACCAACTCTTGGTTTCATTGATTTTTTTCTATTGTTTTATTTTTCTCAAATTTATTTCTTCTCTGATCTTTATTATATTCCTCCTTCTGGTGACTTTGGGCCTCAATTTTTATTCTTTTTCCAATTTCAGTAATTGTGTTTTTAGACAATTCTTTGGGAATGTTCTTCCTTCTTTAAATAAGCCTCGATTGCAATATACTTTCCTCTTAGAACTGCCTTTGCTGTGTCCTATAGAAGTTGTGGCTTTGGGTTTTTGTTATCATTAGTCTCCATATATTCTTTGATTTCTGTTTTGATTTGGTCGTTGACCCATTGATTAATTAGGAGAATGTTGTTAAGTCTCCATCTATTTGTGAGCCTTTTTGTTTTCTTTATACAATTTATTTCTAGTTTTATACCTTTGTCATCTGAGAAGTTGGTTGGTGGAAATTCAATGTTTTTGAATTTACTGAGGTTCTTTTTGTGTTGTAGTATGTGGTCTATTCTGGAATATGTTCCATGTGCACTTGAGAAAAATGTGTATCCTGTTGCTTTTGGGTGTAGATTTCTGTGGGTGTCTGTTAGGTCCATCTGTTCTAGTGTGTTGTTCACTGCCTTTGTGTCTTTACTTATTTTCTGTCTGATTGATCTGTCCTTTGGTGTGAGTGCTGTGTTGAAATTTCCTGAAATGACTGCATTGCTTTCTATTTCCTCCTTTAATTCTGTTAGTATTTGTTTCACATATGCTGTTGGTCCTGTGTTCGGTGCATATATATTTTAAATGGTTATACTTCTTGTTGGAATGACCCCTTTATCATTATGTAATGTCCTTCTTTATCTCTTGCTACTTTCTTCATTTTGAAGTCTATTTTGTCTGATACAAGCACTGCAACACCTGCTTTTTTCTCCTTGTTGTTTGCATGAAATATCTTTTTCCATCCCTTCACTTTTAGTCTGTGTATATCTTTGGATTTGAGGTGAGTTTCTTGTAGGCAGCATATAAATGGGTCTTGCTTTTTTATCCATTCTGTTACTCTGTGTCTTTTGATTGGTGCATTCAGTCCATTTACATTTAGGGTGATTATTGATAGATATGTACTTATTGCCATTGGTGGCTTTAGATTCATGGTTACCAAAGGTTCAAGGATTGCTTCTTTAATATCTAACAATCTAACTTAACTTTCTAGTTAAGTTATTGTAAACACATTCTGATGTTTCTTTATTTCTCTCCCTTCTTATTCTTCCTCCTCCAATCTTTATATACTAGGTGTTTTATTCTTTGCCTTTAGTTAGTATTTGGATGGTCTGCTTTCTTTGCTATGATTTTATTTTCTCTGGTGACATCTTTTTAGCCTTAGGAGTGCTGCCTCTAGAGCAGTCCCTTTAAGATGTCCTGTAGACGTGGTTTATGGGAGGCAAATTCTCTCAGCTTTTGCTTGTCTGGAAATTGTTTAATCCCTTCGTCATATTTAAATTATAATCATGCTGGATACAATATTCTTGGTTCGAAGCTCTTCTGTTTCATTACATTCAATGTATCATGCCATTCTCTTCTGGCCTGTAAGGTTTCTGTTGAGAAGTCTGATGGGTTTTCCTTTGTAGGTGATCTTTTTTCTCTCTCTCGCTGCCTTTAATACTCTGTCCTTATCTTTGATCTTTGCCATTTTAATTATTATGTGTCTTGGTGTTGTCCTCTTTGGGTCCCTTTTTTTGGGAGATCTGTGGGCTTCTGTGGACTGTGAGACTACTTCCTTCCCCAGCATGGGGAAGTTTTCAGCAATTATTTCTTCAAAGACATTTTCTATCCCTTTTTCTCTCTCTTCTTTCTCTGGTACTCCTATAATGAGAATATTGTTCCGTTTGAATTGGTGTCACAGTTCTCTTAATATTCTTTCATTGCAAGAGATCCTTTTATCTCTCTCTGCCTCAGCTTCTCTGTATTCCTGTTCTCTGTTTTCTGTTCCATTAACAGTCTCTTGCATCTTGTCCAGTCTGCTGCTAAGCCCGTCGATCACTTGTCTCATCTCTGCATTGTCTTTCCTCACTTCCCTCACTTCCTCCCTTAGTTCTTGCTTATTTCTCTGTAGATCTGTCAGTATGGTTTTGACTTTTATTCTGAATTATTTTTCAGGAAGATTGTGCATGTCAATCCCGTCAGGCTCCCTCTTTAGGGTTGTCTGGGTAGGCTTTGTTTGCGCTATATTCCTCTGTCTTTTCATGTTGATAGAAGTGGTCAGAAATAGAAAAAAATAAGAAAGGAAAAAAAGAGAACAAAACAAAACGCCCGTCGGGTGTAGTTTCTGTGGGGATGCTGTAGGTGGTGCTGTTGTTCCACTATTCCACAGCCACGGCCGCTCGTTCGGGCCCTTTGTGACTCTGGCAGGGGAGGGAATGAATGGGAGGCTGCTGATTTCTGTGGAAAGTCTCAGTGCGACTGCTTTCCCAGCCCCAGTCCGAGGGGTCTGAAATTCTCCAGGACTCCCAGTCTGCTTGGCTGAGTGTGCTTGGACAATCCTGCTCTTCCGTTGGGCCCCTGTCTCTTTTAAGACCCCTAAAAAAGCACGCACTTCTCTTTTGTCCTGGGGAGCCAGCGAGTGGACCTACTGACTTGGATCCTGCACCACTGTCTCTCCGATCTCCGATACACCACATGAAGTATGTCAATGCTTATGGCCGCAGATCCCGAGGGCTGGTTATTTGGCAGGGCTGTGCTTCCACTCCCTTCCCGCTGGGAATCCTCTCCTCCAGCAGGTGCACTGGATTGAGGGAGTGCTCAGGTCCCGCCAGGTCACGGCTCCGTATGTTACCCGCTTCACAGGATGCCGCCGTGAAAGTGTAGCTGCAGGCTGGGTACCGTCTTGTATCTTCTGGTCTCTGTTTTAGGAATAGTTGTATTTGTTGTATTTTCATAAGTGTGTATGGTTTTGGGACGTGATTTCCACCGCCATCTTCCCACAGAAAATATTTTTATAATGTTTTTAGCATTGGAGTTACTTTTAAAATTGCTTTTTAATTTCTACATGTGGATTCAAGGTAGTGTTCAGTATATTTTCATTTCAAATTGAAGGACTCCATTTAATACTTCTTATAGAACCTATGGGCCAGCAAATAGCTCTCTTAATTAAAAAAAACTGTGAATGTTTTAATTTTTCCTTTATATTTGAGGGATTCTTTTGCCATCTATTGAATTGTTGGTTGACAGTTTTACATTCAACACTTTGAATATGTCATCTTACTGATTTCTGGTAGTGGTTTCTGGTGAGAATCAACAATTAATATTATCAAGGATGTCTTGCATATGATGAGTAGCTTTACTCTTGCTGCTTTCAGAACTCCTCTGTCTTGGCTTTCAGTTTGTTATATGTTTTGGGGTGGATGTCTGAGTTTATCCTTGACATTTGTTGAGGTTGTTGGGTACGCAGATCCATGTATTTCATTTAACTTGGAGTGTTTTCACCTTTATTTTATCAAATATTTTTCGCTGTTTTTCATTCCTTTCTTTCTGGGACTCTTCATTTGTGGTGCTTGATGGTGTACCAAAGAGCTCTGTGTATCTACTCTTTTTTCAACACTCTCTTTTCATTCTGTCCTGAGACTTGATATTCTCAATTCACCTAATTCCTTCCTCTGCCTTCCAAATCCAAAATTGAATTTATCATTGATATTATTGTACTTTTCAACTCCAGAAACTTACTTATTTTTTTTTCTCTTTACTCTCTATTTGGTTAGAAATTATACTCATTCTATCCATTAGTATTTAAAATATGTTTCCTTTTATTTATTTGAACATATTTAAAATACCTTGTTTTAAATCTCTTTCTAGTAAGTCTAATGTCTGGGCTTCCTCAGGAACAGTCTCTATTGCCTCCCACATTTCTACTTTTGTTTGAGTCATGTTTTATAATTTGCATGGCTTATAACTTTTTTTTGTAACTGCGTTGTGAATAATATCATACCACAACTCTGGATATCAGATCCACCCCCTTCCCTTGGTCTTGTTGATGTTAGTGTTTTGTTTTTGTTCTTTGTCCATTCAGTCAGTTCATAAACTAATTCTGTATTTTGTAGTCTTTATTCTTTATTGTTTGTGGCTCTGAGGTCTCTCCTTACTCAATTCAGTATTCAGCTAATGACTGGAAAGAGATTTCCTAAAATTGTTGGAAAACAGACATCTCCCTGTACTTGTGGAGAAGCTCTTTATTCCTATTGGGGGGGGGGCACATCTTCTTCCTCATCAGGTCAGTTGACATCTCTGACTTATTTAGTCTTCACTTCCTTCATGTGAGAGCCTCAGTATTAGCCAAAAGTGAGAGCTTAGGGCCTTCTCTTTCTTGAATGTACATGAAACTCTGGGTGTGTCCTCCGATCTATGCATGTGTGTTGTCTTCCAGGCCCGCAGGAGTAGGTGAGAGGTTTTCAAAGTCCTTACAGACAACTCATGCTGCATGTTTTTATTTGAAGCTTTTAGTTAACCTGTGTTTTGTTCTGTTACACATTGCCTTAAATAGCTGCAAAACTAAATAGTTGCTTTTATTTGTTTATAACAACACCCCAAGGGAAAATTATTCTCCTCTCATACCTTCTATTTAAGAACTCCTTTATTCTTTTGTGAAACCTTTATGATTTTCACCTATTCCTTAGTATGACATTTCACTGCCCAAGAGAACCTTGCTCGAGAAACAGTCTATGTGTCTAATCTGCCCTCCATGAAGCACCAGGCTAAAACTTGTCTCTTTCGGCATTTCCTAAACCTAAAAGGGTTAATATCAGAAATACCTGTGTGGCAAGAAATTTTTGGTTTTCCCCAAATTTTATCTCACTTCATTTTCAGTATTCCTCTTCCATTTCGTATGTCCCAAAGATGGATTTTCTCAGATAATTTAATATTTAAAAGTTTTTCATGCTTTTCCTTACGGTTATTCACCTTTTATAAGATTAAACTTGGATGAAAGCAAACCGCACTTCCATAGAAATTCATGGAAAATTTTCCATTTACTGTTGCCCAAACTTGTAGATATTCTCTCTCTGACAGGACAATATTCTCTGAATACCGAAGCTGAAACCAATTCTAGAGGCTTATATACTTACCTTCTCTGGATTCTCTGCCATCATTAAGTAGTTTCAACAGCAGCCCTTCTCCCATACTTTATAACTATAAAAAAAGTGTTTTAGTTTTATTTTAGCTTCCTCTTTCCAATAATCTTTGGAGATAAGACACATTAAACAATGAACACAACAACAAATACCAAATAATATTCTTCTTCAAAGCAGACATATCTCAAGCACATACCAGATATTAAATGTCTATCTAGGCCTATCTAAAGAAAGAAGAACATTTCCAAATGAATAGTCTAAAGACACAATTACTGAAATTGGAAAAAGAAGAACAAATGAGACCCAAAGTCACCAGAAGGAGGGACATAATAAAGATCAGAGAAGAAATAAATAAAATTGAGAGGAACAAAACAATAGAAAAAAATCAATGAAACCAAGAGCTGGTTCTTTGAAAAAATAAAATAGATAAACCCCTAGACAGACTCATTAAGAGAAAAAGAGAATATACACACATAAACAGAATCAGAAATGAGAAAGGAAAAATCACGATGGATCCCACAGAAATACAAAGAATTATAAGAGAATATTATGAGAATCTATATGCTAACAAGCAGGAAAACCTAGAAGAAATGGACAACTTTTTAGAAAAATACAACCTTCCAAAACTGACCAAACAAGAAACAGAAAAAATTAACAGACAAATCACCAGCAATGAAATTGAAGCAATAATCAAAAAACTACACAAGAACAAAACCCCCAGACCAGATGGATTCACCTCTGAGTTCTACCAGACATATAGAGAAGAAATAACACCCATTCTCCTTAAAGTTTTCCAAAAAATAGAAGAGGAGGGAATACTTCCAAACGCATTCTATGAAGCCAGCATCACTCTAATACCAAAACGAGTCAAACACCTCACCAAAAAAGAAAACTATAGACCAATATCCCTGATGAATGTAGATGCAAAAATACTCAACAAAATATTAGCAAACCGAATTTAAAAATACATCAAGAGGACCATACACCTTGATCAACTGGGATTCATCCCAGGGATGCAAGGTTGGTACAGCATTCGAAAATCCATCGACATCATCCACCACATCAATAAAAAGAAGAACAAAAATCACATGATCATCTCCATAGATGCTGAAAAAGCATTTGACAAAATTCAGCATCCATTCATGATTAAAACTCTCAACAAAATGGGTATAGAGGGCAAGTGCCTCAACATCATAAAGGCCATACATGACAAACCCACAGCTAATATCATAATTAACGGTGAGAAGCTGAAAGCTTTTCATCTAAGATCGGGAACAAGACAGGGATGGCCACTCTCTCCACTGTTATTCAACATTGTACTGGAGGTCCTAGCCACGGCAATCACACAAAACAAAGACATACAAGGAATCCAGATTGGTAAACAAGAAGTCAAATTGTCACTATTTGCAGATGACATGATATTGTACATAAAAAACCCTAAAGACTCCACTCCAAAACTACTAGAACTAATATCTGAATTCAGCAAAGTTGCAGGATACAAAATTAACACACAGAAATCTGTTGCTTTCCTATACACTAATGATGAACTAACAAAAAGAGAAATCAGAAAAACAATTCCATTCACAATTGCATCAAAAAGAATAAAATACCTACAAATAAACCTAATGAAGAAAGTGAAAGACCTGTACTCTGAAAAGTACAAGACACTCCTAAGAGAAATTAAAGAGGACATTAACAAATGGACATGCATCCCATGCTCTTGGCTAGGAAGAATAAATATTGTCAAAATGGCTACACTACCTAAAGCAATCTACAGATTCAGTGCAATCCCTATCAAACTACCAACAGCTTTCTTCAATGAACTGGAACAAATAATTCTAAAATTCATATGGAACCATAAAAGACCCCGAATAGCCAAAGCAATCCTGAGAAGGAGTAGTGAAACAGGGGGAATTATGCTCCCTGACTTCACGCTCTACTACAAAGCCACAGTAATCAAGACAATTTGGTATTGGCACAAAAACAGACCCACAGATCAGTGGAATAGAATAGAAAATGCAAACATCAACCCAAACACATACAGTCAACTAATATTTGATAAGGGAGCCTTGGATATACCTTGGGGAGATGATGGCCTCTTCAGCAGCTGGTGTTGGAAAAACTGGACAGCTACATGTAAGAGAATGAAACTGGACTACTGTCTCACCCCATACACAAAGGTAAACTCAAGGTGGATCAAAGACCTGAATGTAAGTCATGGAACCATAAAACCCTTAGAAAAAAACATAGGCAAAAATCTCTTGGACATAAACATGGGCAACTTCTTCATGAACATATCTCCCTGAAGAACGGAAACAAAAGCAAAAATGAACATGTGGGACTATATCAAGCTGAAAACCTTCTGTACAGCAAAGGACACCATCAGTAGAACAAAAAGACTTCCTACAGTATGGGAGAATATATTCATAAATGACATATCCAATAAGGGGTTGACATCCAAAATATATATGGAACTCACTCACCCGAACAAACAAAAAACAAATAATCCAATTAAAAAATGGGCAGAAGACATGAATAGACACTTCTCCAAAGGAGAAATTCAGATGGTCAACAGGCACATGAAAAGATACTCCACATCACTAATCATCAGAGGAATGCAGATTAAAACCACGGTGAGATATCACCTCACACCAGTGAGGATGGCCAACATCCAAAACACAAACAACAAATGTTGGAGAGGATGTGGAGAAAAGGGAACCCTCCTACACTGCTGGTGGGAGTGCAAATTAGTTCAACCATTGTGGAAAACAGTATGGAGGTTCCTCAAAAAACTCAAAATAGAAATACCATTTGACCCAGGAATTCCACTCCTAGGAATTTACCCTAAGAATGCAGCAGCCCAGTTTGAAAAAGACAGATGCATCTGTATGTTTATGACAGCACTATTTACAATAGCCAAGAAATGGAAGCAACCTAAGTGTCCATCAGTAGATGAATGGATAAAGAGGATGTGGTACATATACACAATGGAATATTATTCAACCTTAAGAAGAAAACAAATCCTACCATTTGCAACAACATGGATGTAGCTAGAGGGTATTATGCTCAGTGAAATAAGCTAAGCTGAAAAAGACAAGTACCAAATGATTTCACTCATATGTGGAGTATAAGAACTAAGGAAAAAAAAAACTGAAGGAACAAAACAGCAGGAGACTCACAGAACCCAAGAACGGACTAATAGTTACCAAAGGGAAAGTGACCTGGAGGATGGGTGGGAAGGGAGGTGCAAGGGGGAAGAAGGGACATTACGATTAGCAGATGTAATGTTGGGGGGGGCACAGGGAGGGCTATGCAACCCGTAAAGGACAAGTAGTGACTCTATGGCATCTCACTACACTGATGGACAGTGACTGTAATGGTGGTGGGGGCACCTGATGAAGGGGCTAGTGTAAGCACCGTAATATTACTCATTTAATTGTAGATTAATGACATCAAAATAAACATAAAAATAAATAAATAAATGTCTGTCTAGGTACTGGAGGTAAGCAGTCATTTTTGAGAAATACATTTTATGGTTTGAATTTTGAAATGTGTATTGAAATTTCAGAAATGAGGAAATCAAAAAGGGCTGATGCAGCCTGGAAAAACAATATGAATGAGTAAGGGAAGGAAATGAACCAAGTATTAAAGAATGAATAGGATTTAAGAAAAAAGGAAATTCAGAAGAGCAGTCATGCACCAGAGTCAGACCATAAAGTCCATCAAATAAGTTCCATATCAAGCTTGACAGACCCAATGTTTCTTTTTAAATAAATGTTGAGAATACATAACTCGTGCTTCAGGCTGGCTATAAGAATTTGTGGACTGATATTCTATCATTTCTCTGAAATGGATGGGAAGTTGCCCAACATAAAAGACGTTACTTGATCAAAACCAAAAAAAATCCCTTCCACTTCTCCCAAATTTATTCTTCCTTCCACAGCTAGCTAGATGCTTTTTCCAGGTGCTTTATATTTACTCCATTCCTTCCTGCACTTCCCTAAGTAATTCAGATAATATTTCATTCACAAGAGTGCTTTGTGAAGAAAAGATTGCTACTAAGTCCCAAAAGATTTTTAAAAAAGAAAACTCAGTGCTGCTTTGACTGATCAAATGATAGTGAATGTGACACAAGTAGAAACATGAAAAGTACGTGCAGAGAGGCTGGCTCTCATTCTTGTTCCTCCCTTTACCATGAGAACTTGCCCATTGTAATCGCTGGAAGATAGAAGACCTGAAGCAGAGATGACTTTCCCCAGTCAACCCAGCAGAGACCATCTTAGATGAGCAGATAACCAGTCAACCCCCAGGTATGTGAGTGAGCCCTGTCAAGATTAGCAGAGCCAAATGGCAGGCGGTTTAAAGAGCAACCTACTGCACAGAGGCATGAGCAATAACAGCCAAGCCATGTCTAGATTAGCGAAAGCCATATGACAAGCCGGACTTAAATGTTTATTGTTGTATGCCTCGGAGTTGTGGGTGGTATGTCAGGCAATACCACTGGGTCAGTGGATAACGGATATACTCAGTTTCTGGCCAAAGATGTAGACTTTTTATATCCATAAAAGGTAATACGCTTTAGTCACTTCATCAGGGTAGTCTGATTAAGCAAAAACTGGATCTATCTGCCTACCCAAAGTTGCTACATCCCTGAGACCCAATAACAGAGAGCATTTTTTTCAGCTGACCAGAGGAAAAAGGTCCACTGCACCCAAGATTCTTCTTGGAATTAGCAACTGGCCAAGAGATACTTCAAATCATTTGAGCATGACCTGATTCTTATCAGATGGCTGAGGTGTTCTTTCTTTGCTTGATTTTGTTGTTGTTTTCACTTTCTTCTTTTCAAATCAAAATGAAATGAGGAAATTAAATCATAGGCTGTCAGATTTGAGGAAATGATAGAGAAAAAGTAGAATTCATCATTTCAAATACTGAATAAAATGTATGTGTTCTTAAGCCTAGCACAATTCACTCATACTTGAGATTTGCCTAGATTTTAAAGGCATCTGAACCTTTTTATTATATGCCTAGGAACTGTCATGAAACGAATGTCCACCATGTGCAGTCATGTGTAAACTCACATTTGTATGACTAGTGAAATAGTAAGATAATTGACTAGATCTTCCTACTTTTTATAGTCTTGGAATTAGATGCTTGTATATGAGTACAGATAAAAGTTATGCTCAATTTTAGAGATTAATTTGAACTAAGCCTCTACCAAAAGGAAGGAGGTAGAGGTCTACCATTAGATAGAAGTATTCTAAGTGGCCTCTTCATCCTCATAAAACCCTTACTGAAGTCTTTTCTGTTACTACTTTTCCTCATCTAAATCTCCACCCTTCTCCATGGTTCTCACTGCAACCAGGGGCCATTATGTCCTGACCACATTTGTATATCCAGTGTTTTTAGGTGTTAATCCAATAGGGTAGCCCTGGCAGGAGATCATGAAGAAGGTAGTGAAGTCAGGTTCATTACCCCCTCAGTCTCCCTGCACGTTTTGTTGTTTTGCCAAAGGTCACTTTTCTCTTGAGACAGAAAACCTAATCCTGCCTTTTCTGATCACAGGTTCTGGTAACACAGCCTTTTCCTACATCTCTGCTGACATTCGGTATTCTGCTGGCCACTGCACCACCCTTTGTCTCTCTTGACCCCACACCTTTGCAAATTATCGTGAATAAAGCCTCCCAGATTTATAACTATCCTATATTGAGTTGGCCATCAATTTCCTGTAAGGACACTAACTGCTAAACTGTTTATTCACAGTCCTCAAAATTTTTCTTTTTTTCATTGAACAAAAAACTTTTTTGCAGGAGATATGAATATGTGACCAAGTTCTTGGGTAGATTGGAACCTGCCTGGCTATTGGAAGGACAGAAAAAAGTATCCACATCACCATCATATGACTTGTGGTAGAGAAAACAAACAGAATGGCACAATATAACATGGCATCAAAGTTGTAGCAGATAAAATGCAAGGTGGAACTATGTTCTGACTGTATAATCTTGTTGGCAACCTAAGCCTCAATTTCTCCATTTGTGAAATAAGCATGTGACTAACTGTTTTGTTCCCCTTCAGCAGGATTCTTGAGAGAATCAAATGAGACAGCAAATAAACACACATAGAACTATAAAATTTTTAAAACCATTTTTTGTTAAATATTTGGGACTACCTTATTTTATGTGATTTTGAGCCCAATTAAGTTAAAATGTATAAGATTCACAAACTCGTATGTGTTTGAGTTGCCTTATGTATAGATAGATATTTTTTTCCTATTAAAAATTAGGATGAAATCCTAGGTGTGTTAGCAAATCTCAGTGAAAGGAGAAATCAAGTAAACTAGAAAGTTTTCTAAGACAAACTTCACTAATTTTGACAAATCTAGGTCATTTCCATGAGTAAATATTACAGAGGTCATCTAGATAATATTTAGTGCCACTCACTGATTGTTTCATGGAACAAACATCTAGAAGGCAATTTCATTTTCTCTCTCTCTCTGTTATTCACGTAAAGATGTCTCTTATAATGGAGCCTTATGTGTAGTCTATTTGTTGTTACCCACCGTCAGTGAAACCTTGGAAAAGTGTCCCACTTCTCTCCTTGCTTGGTACAGCAGTTAAGTCAGTGATTCTTATCATGTCTGTAGAAACACCACCCATCAGGGGTCACATTTACATGCTCTATTGAAAAAGAACTTTAGCTGAAAGTGTTCTAATAGTTCAGATCCTGCTGTGAAACATATGTGAAGAGACATTAACCACCTACATGTGTTAGAAATGTAAGAAACATGGAAAAACTGTGCAGTTTTATAAAGTGGCAAAATAATCAAAACTTAATGAGGAGGTTCTCTGAGCAGAAAATGACCCCTGGTGCAGCGCCACTGAGCTCCCACTTTCTGTCTGGTCACTGGGAAAATGAATAAGAGCATAAACAGCAGTCTAAATCCCACCAAGCCCATTTTTTTTACTCAGCACTGATTACCTTCTAGGTGTTCTTTTTACCACTTAGGTATTCAAAATAGTTTTTTGCTCGGCTGATTTGGATTTTTTTCAGTTTATAAAAAATGAAAAGTGAGAAACTTTCTTCTAGTGTTTTCACTCAGTATTCTAAGTATTCTAAGTATAGAATGAGTGAGCTTCTAACTAATCCTGACTCAATTTTAGTGACACAGTTGCAGATGAACTCTAAAATTCTACTGAATTTGAACTGCTAGGCTCATTATTGTAAATTTCAAAAACAATCTGCCTTTTACAATAGCATTTTTCTTCTACTAAGAAACCCAACGATTTAGCTCTGTAGAGACAAGAATCTGTCTTCAGTTCTTTGTATTTATGCTGCCCAGTCATCCAGGGCTTGACTGTCTCCTGGCCAGCCAGGGGTCTCCACTCAGAGCTGCCCTCCAGACCTGAATTTAAGATTGCTACTTTCTGGGGTTTTTTTTCTAAAAACTTTTTGTAAAATCTATTTACATATTCTCCCATTTCTCCCATTGATAAAATTCCCATTCCAGTTAATCTCACCTTATCCTTTACCATAGTAACACAATTATTAATGGAAGAACCTCAAGTTTTTGTCCATTTCTCTAGTTTGATTTTTAACCCAACCCTGCCAACCGGCTTCCTTTTCTATTCTGTTTCAGATCTCCCTGATCTTGTTAGATCTTGCAAGCTGTTATATTAGAAACATAGTCAGTTTTTGTCTTTTAATGTGCTAACATACAACCTCTAACCCCAATTTTTCAGAATTGGTAAATTATAACTGTTGTAGAAAGTGATCAAGGTCACACAAATTAGCTAATGTGTTAGTGTGAATGTGGAGCAAGAGAAGTCTCAAGACACTGTAAATGGAAATATAAAACTGTAGAGCCATTTTGGATTAGATTAGCCATTTTTTAATGACATTAGATGTATACATATTATGCTCCTAAGTATTTAATGAAGAGAAATGAAAGTGTTCATACAAATTTGTACACACATATTTATAGAAGCTCTATTTGAAATCCGCAAAACCTGGAAGCATCAACTGTTCAGAAATAGGTGAGTGGATAAACAAATCATGGTTAATCTATACAAAAGAATTTTACTCAACAATAAAAAGAATGAACTATCAGTACAACATGGTTGAATCTCAAAGTAATGATAATGGATGAGAAACACAAAACAAAAAAATGGTACATACATGTATAGGATTCCATCTATGTTATATTTCTAGAAAATAAAAACTAATACATCATGACAGAAAATAGTGTTTACCTGGGGCTGGGATGGATCTGGATTAGTTGAAGAAAGTGATTATAAAGGGGGTCAAGAAAATGTTTTCAGATGATATTTATGCTTACTATCTTGATAGTAGTGATGAATGTATAAGTCAAATTAAAGAAGATACCAATAAATGGAAACATCCTGTGTTCATGGAGAGGAAGAATTAATATTGTCAAAATGGCCATCCTGCTTAAAGAAATCTACAGATTCAATGCAATTCCTATCAAAATATCAACAGTATTTCTCAATGAAGTAGAGAAAATCATTCTAAAATTCATATGGAGTCACAGAAGACCCTGAATAGCCAAAGCAATCCTGAGAGAGAAGAATAAAGCTGGGGGGATTATGCTCCCCAACTTCAAGCTTTACTACAAAGCCACAGTGCTCAAGACAATTTGGTACTGGTACAAGAACAGACCCATAGCCCAAAGGAACAGACTAGAGAGCCCTGATATAAACCCAACCATATATGGGCAATTAATATATGATAAAGGAGCCATGGACATACAATGGGGAAATGACAGCCTCTTCACCAGCTGGTGTTGGCAAAACTGTACAGCTACATGCAAGAGAATGAAACTGGATTATTGTTTAACCCCATACACAAAAGTAAACTTGAGATGGATCAAGGACCTGAATGTAAGTAATGAAACTATAAAACTCTTAGAAGACAACATAAGCAAAAATCTCCTGAATATAAGCATGAGCGACTTCTTCCTGAATGCATCTCCTTGAGCAAGGGAAACAAAAGCAAAAGTGAACTCATGAGACTACATCAAACTAAAAAGTTTCTGTGTGGCAAAAGAAAACATCAACAGAACAAAAAGGTATCCTACAGTATGGGAGAATATATTTGTAAATGACATATCCAACAGAGGGTTAACATCCAAAAAATATAAAGAACATACACGCCTCAACACCCAAAAAGCAAATAACCCAATTAAAAAATGGGCAGAGGATATGAATAAAGAGTTCTCCAAAGAAGAAATTCAGATTGCCAACAGACACATGAAAAGATGCTCCACATCACTAATCATCAGGGAAATGCAAATTAAAACCACAATGAGATATCACCTCACACCAGTAAGGATGGCCACCATCCAAAAGACTAAGAACAACAAATGCTGGTGAGGATGTGGAGAAAGGGGAACCCTCCTGCACTGCAGGTGGCAATGTAAGCTAATTCAACCATTGTGGAAAGCAATATGAAGGTTCCTCAAAAACCTAAAAATAGAAATACCATTTGAACCGGGAATCCCACTCCTTGGAATCTACCCAAAGAATACAACTTCTCGGATTCAAAAAGGCATATGCACCCTTATGTTTATTGAAGCACTTTTTACAATAGCCAAGATATGGAAGCAACCTAAGTGTCCATCAGTACATGAATGGATAAAGAAGAAGTGGTATATATACACAATGGAATACTATTCAGCCATAAGAAGGAAACAAATCCTACCATTTGCAACAACATGGATGGAGCTGGAAGATATTATGCTCAGTGAAATAAGCCAGGCAGAGAAAGACAAATGCCAAATGATTTCCCTCATTTGTGAAGTATAACAATGCAGCAAAACTGAAGGAACAAAGTAGCAGCAGACTCAGAGACTTCAAGAAGGAACTAGTGTTACCAAAGGGGAGGGCAGGTGAGGAGGGTGGGAGAAGGGGATTGTGGGGTATTATGTTTAGTATACATGGTGTGGGGGATCATGGGGAAAACAGTGTGGCACAGAAAAGGCAAACAATGAATCTATGGCATCTTACTACACTGATAGACAGTGACTACAATGGGGTATGGGTGGGGACTTGATAATATGGGTAAATGTAGT
This sequence comes from Smutsia gigantea, assembly GCA_032199065.1. Lineage (NCBI taxonomy): Eukaryota > Metazoa > Chordata > Mammalia > Pholidota > Manidae > Smutsia > Smutsia gigantea. The sequence continues at coordinate 5,869 of JAVSCE010016412.1, read as the reverse complement.
AACCACATTGTTTTTTCATGTGAAACCTTCATAAGAGTGTATATCAATAATACCTTAATAAAAATATATATATAAAAAAATAAAAAAAAAACAGCAACAAATATATGTCTATATATCAAGCACCAAAATCAATTGAAAGTATTTGTTGAATGCATTCAGTGTGTTCATCTCTACATTCAAAACTGTATACAAAGTATTCATTTTATTCTGTTTTATATACTTTTTAATTATTTTGTCAAAATTGTTTCACAAATTCACTTGAAAGCTTCTGAAATTTACATATAGACAGACCTTTTACACAATATAGTCATAGTAAATGTTAAAGATTTGTTCTTGCAAAAATTGTCTTTCAAATAGTGGTTTTCCCATTTAACTTCCCACTCCCTACCCCATACCTGGGAAAGAGCTGGCTCCCTGCATGCTGCTTCAATCATTGCTTTTGAGTAACCCTGGGAGTAATTACTTGCAACCCCTACATTTGTAACAGCAATCAATTCAGATTACACAGAAAAAAAAATTTAGCCTGAATCATTCTACTAAATGGTACTCTGCTTTAGCTTGAAAAATAATGCAGTCAGCTGTATATGAAAGCCCTGAATATTTTAAAACATGCAAGCATAGGTATACACGGTCCAATTCTTCAAGTTCCATTTTTCTATCATCCTTTTTCACACAGAGCCCAGGATTTGAATCGGGAACTAATAATGACAATGACTTTTTCTACTATTCTAATGATTCCAGAGTAGTTTCATACTTTTGAGTATCAAACTCAAGATTCATACTTTTCATTTGATCATTGACTCACTGGTAGACTAGCAAATATTTAAGAATGCGCTCTCAAGAAATGTATGCAAATGTGTAACTAAATTTATTGGGACTTTTACTTATATAATGGATGTGTAGCACATAAGAAATAATTATAAAGTGGACTGTTTATTGTAAATTCTGTGTAACCAGTTGTTTTTCACAGAATGCTTTCATTGATATTTTTCCAATTTTTGTAAACACATGAAACATGATTACAATGATTAAGAGGTTTAGTTCTAACACGCTAAAGATTACTATTTTGATTTCATTAATCTATAGAAAGAAAATGAAACAATTATGATATATGTTGGGACCTCACTTATTCTTCAGTGACAGAAGAGGAGACATTTTTGCTTAATCAGATAATGACTTTCGAGTACTGGAAGAATATTTCCTCAAATTATTGTGCTGTTTACAATGGAATAGCTATATACATGACAAACTCTTATATTTAATCTACATTATTTACATTTTTTCCATCTCAACCTTAAGCTTAGACATTCAAAAAACAGTACGTAAAATCTTAATTTTTTGCATTTGCTTATTTCCATCATAAAATCCACTTAATGTGGTGAAATTCAAAATACTGGTGTGACATCACTGAGCAAATACTTCCACCTTACAGATACAAGATATGTGTTAGGCTATACATCATCAAAATGTCATCTTTAAATTCCTACATGACTATTTCAGACTTTTTTCATAGACTTGGCAACATTTGAAATTATACCTTGTCACTGATGAAAATTCTAATGAGCTTATTTGCCTGAATTTTTCAGTCTTAATATTCAGTAATAATTTGGAATACTGTCTGACAGTAGTAAGCTGCCAGAATAATGCAACAATAAAATACTTTTTTGTTTAATGATTTCATTTGGCAAAGGCTTATTTACATACAAAGTGACTTCTGTTTACAGCAGTCAATAGGGAAGGCATTTCTATTAATGACAGGAATATCTGGCTTGTGCCAGGCCGGTGCTTGCCTTTTGTAACATGTACTTGGGTAACCATCCATTTCACAGGAAATCCAATTCTGGCTGGGTATAAATGGGCAAACTAAAGTGCATATTGAAGTGACTCACTGGGAATTTTCAGGTAAATTAATTGGTAAAGTGGAGGACAAATACTTTAGGGCTGAATTATGAGGAGTTAATTTTTTGTTTCATATAGTGGGTATGTCTTAGCACTGGCTATGTTCATTCATCCATATAGAAAAAAATGTAAACAGGACTTCTGAGGTGAGGCGAGATGAGGAGGGGGATTATTAAAAAGCTCAAGATTTGAGGTGGGGAAATCAGTATTTTAAACATCAAAAGTTTGGCATTTATTATGATAAACTTCTTTCTTTCCTTTACAAATCTTTATTATGTAAGAAGAAATGCCAGGTTTTGAAAACGTTCAATGATTATCTAAAACTAAGTTTAATGTTTGAATTCATTTTAAGTGAATCTGTTTGTCCAAGGATGTGTTCCCTAAAATCTAAGCCCATCTGTGTTTCAAGGAAAATCATTGCAAGTGTTTCTAATTCTTCTATAAGCATACCATTTAAGTATATCATTGCAAAGGTCAGTAGATAGCCAAAAGTGTATAGTCTTTTCCATAGAAACAAAAAGTTTTAGGAGCCAAGTGTAAACAAGTGTGATTCCAAAATACTCTAACAGTTACCAAAAGTAAAAAAAAAGCGCTTCACTCAGTCTACTCAAACTTGCCTTTTACATTTTACCTTATCCGTTCCATCTACTTTTCACTTTCTCTGTATTTATTTTTAAAACACTACTTCTTAAACTAGTTTTTTTAAGAAGCAACTGCCTCTTTCCAGTGTTCTAAAGCCATGTACCATGCAACTCTAGGTTAGGAGAAGGAAAAGTTATAGGAAAAATGAAATTACTATCATGTGGCTCACAAAAGCCTATTGAATATTTAGGTCATAATTTTAGAAAGAAACTGTAGAGATAAAGAAATGTTAAAAATCTGGACATTTATCAAATGTATAAAGTTAAAGCACTTAATGAATCTTTTTTGTAAGCTTATATTATGTCCAAAAGGCTACTTCAATAATTAAAGTGAAATATTTTGTGAAAAAACAATACATTTTCCTTTAATGAAAATGAACTAGTTTCTTTAGCACTCTGATGACATTAAATAAGTTTATCTTTCACTTTTTTTGTCATGCTCCAAACAGTATCCCTTGCATGATCCAAATTAATCAGTTACTTGTCATACTTTTATTTGGTGTTTGTGGCCAATTGCTGGGGAACACTGGTGGATATGATGCTACATAGAAACACAAAACTCAGGATTGTATAAATCTCTGTGTCCTATAAACCTCAGCCACGAAGAGGCAAAACTAATCAATGCAATTTTCCAAGGCTGGTCAGCCTGATTTATCCAGAAGCACCACAGATGAATTAATTAGGTGGTGATCTATCTGTGAACTGCACTGACCATTCTGTTTTTCTATGGTCCATTAGGCTAGTTACAGACCTCTGTCTATGATGCAAAATAAAATGGACAGTTGAGGAAATTATCTGAACAATTCTGGTGAAAAGAAAATTTTTTTCTAACAGAAAAGTGAGTTGGGGGGTGCCTTAATTACCCATAGTGAGTTTCAATATTGATCACATTCACAAGACAATTGCTTGACTCACCACTTCATTCTGCTTGAGTAGGCACGGACTAAGGTAATTGAATGCAATTAAACAGCAGTGTCTGGGGAACCATAAGTGACAACTTAAGTCAGATATTGTGGTGCAGGGTAGCTTCATCAACAAGTATTTGTCAAACCCCTACTGTGCTGGAAACGGGGAAAATCACTAGTTACACAGAGAGGAGAAGGACTAGCCACAAGCTGGTGGAAACAAGGCGTGCATCCATGAAAAAGTTTGGTGAGATGGGCACCAATTCAACAGTGAGTTTCAAAATAAAAAAGCTGTTTTAAGTAATATGTTGGTCTCTTTCCGAAGCCTGGTGTAACTCAAAAAGTTTGTGGTTAGTCAGATTGGCTTTCTAAAAAGCCATGCCAGTATGAGGAAGAGTGGGAAGATTACTACTGAAATCTTTGATTGAATGAAGCAAAGTAGTCTTGCCATCCTTCTTTGGAAGGCAGATATATCTGGGAGGAGTCAGACACGCAAGTGCACTAAATCCCTAAGGCCTTTCCTTAAGGAAAGTGAGTTGTTACTAACCCGAGTGACAGATGAGAACAGTCTGCATAAGACCACTGGATGCCTGCCGGAGAGAAGTGAACTGAGAAGAAAGGATAAGTGAAGACTGAAAATAAATTCTGCATTCACATAGCAATTTTGCCTTGAGCCAGCTAGATGGACCAGCAGGCCCTTTAGGACCAAATCATGACTGTAGTGAATGTGACGGCAAGGTTAACCAATCTCGACCTAGAATGCTGAGGCAAGACCTGTCTACCACATGTCTATCTGGATGTTTCTTTTTCAATGGGAACAATATCACTGGTAACTTTAGTAAATTTATCTAGAGTCACAGTTGTGTTTCTTGGAATAGACACACACACACACACACATACACACACACGCACAGTATCTGAGTCCTGTATTACTGCAGAATAGGTAAGTATTCACTATTCACACATATTTATTTTTATCATGTAACTATTTTAACTCTTTAAATTTCTCAGTAAGATGTCTTTCTCTTTTTAATTTTAAAGGTATCTAGGCAGTCATATATAAGTAAATATGTGATGTAAAACTATTAAATACGTCTGAGTAGCTATGATGTTAATAGTGTTAAAATATAAACAATAACTTGATTAAATGCAAGTTGCCATCACATACAGTTGATATTTTTGCTTATAAAATAAAACTAGTTATTTTTAAACCAAAAATTAATATTAAGTCAATGTGTCAATGGTTTTAAAGGGAAAATCAGTATGTCATTGGGATCAGATCCTTCAATGACACATATCCTTTCATGTTCATCTTTGTCACTGATGTTTAATGCTGGTCCTGGAAAGCAGAATGACAGAACATATTCTAGTTTTCTTGGAAGCTGGTTGTTCCATTTTTACCTACCCACTCCCTAGTACACATACGCACACTTCCTTAGGCACTCACGTACTCACTTCTGAAAACACAGACTCATTTCTATTTAGAGCCAGTCACAAAAGTACAAGAGTTCAGAGGCAACTTGTGATGAACTAATTTCCTGCTTCAGACTCTCCTTTTTAAAAAATTAATCTATTTCATTTGTGTCTCTGATTTAATTAATAACAGTCAAATAAAAGATTGGTACTAATATACATATAAATACTGTGATTCTACTCAGCTGTGAAGATAAAACAATTGTTACCCTTTACCATAATTGTATTTCACCCTGAATCAACCTGAATTATTACTGAGAAACTGGAAAAGTTACAATTGGCTTTACTTGTTCATTCAGCTGTTACTCTTCTAAAAGATCTGAACCTTCCCACAAATCCTCAGAGGCAATACAGTTCTCTATTTTAATGAATTCACTTGCACCCTGCAGAGAATTAATTGCTTTGGAAGCAACCCAATGGTCTGACATCCTGAGAGACCCACTGGTAGGTTGTTTTTTTTTCCCCATAATAAAGTGCTCTAAGGAATTAATCAACCTCCTGACCAGGTAATATCTACTTCTGTTATTGCTTTCTACCTGTCTATCTGTCCTCTGCCTTTTTCTCTACACACATACACACACACACACACACACACACACACACACACACACACACGAAAGGGTTGTGAGAACCCTGATATTATTTTAAAAATTGAAATACTTCGTTGCATAAATACAACTGGAGAATTCTGTGGTATGTAAATCCATGGGTCAACTCACTACATTATCTTTCTGAGGAAAATCAGCAACAAATTGTTCTCTGTGAGTATTTCTTGGCTGTTAACCTCTATAAGCAAGAAGCACATTTGCCATACTTCCTTGTATGTAAAATGATGTGCCATCTTGTGATTCCTATATGAGGCTGTAATTTCTCCTAGATTCATATTCCTTACCTAGAATACTGTAATAAAACAGCTACTGTAAAGGTTGTTGTGAAAATGAAACCAGTTTA